>BRDA01048628.1:0-21437 GCA_036984385.1 Crenuchus spilurus | reverse complement strand
GGTCACCTTTCAGGACCAGAGAGCAGGTATTTTTTGATGGTGGATCCATTCTCAACACTGCAGTGACACTGATGTGGTGGTGGTGTGATAGTGTGTGTTGCGCTGGTACAAGTGGATCAGATACAGCAGAGCTGCTGAAGATTTTACTATAGCACCACTGGAATGAAAACAATTCACCAACCAAGACTATCCATCCAAGAACATCTTTGACATGGAGGTGGCCGTAGGAGGGCAACAACCCAGCAGCAGGACCGCTACCTCCTCCTTTATGCAAGGAGGAGCAGAGCCAGAGCCCTGCAAAATGACCTCCAGCAGACCACTAATATCCATGTTTCTGCTCAAACTGTCAGAAACAGACTCCATGAGGGTGGTATGAGATTTTGAGTATGATTCCAAATCCAGACCTCCAAGGGGTAATAATTTTGATTTACATTGATCATTTTTGTTATTTTGTTCTAAACACATTCCACTATGTAATAAATAAAGATTTTCAACTGGAATATTTTATTCACTGAGATCTAAAATGTGTTATTTTAGTGTACCCTTTATTTTTTGAGCAGTGTAGTTTGGTTTCTGACTTCTCAGTGCAGTACAGCTGCTTTAATGTAATGAGAATAATTTTAAAATGAATAACCAACATCCTGTACGTATAGTTTAAATTAGTGCTGCTGATTTTTGCGTATAATTTACATATCATTTATTCTAAATGAAAATAAGTGAACATATCCACTACAGAGAACAAGCCTCTGCACTTTTAATACACATTTCAACAGACTGGCAACAAATAAAATACATACTGTAGTATGTGAATGTCTGACACATTAAACATTTTGCATTTCTTTTTTCATTTTTACAAAGTGATAAATACAGACAATAAACAGGCTTGTAGAATAATGGTCTGTTTGTTTCCTGCTGAGGATGTGTTCATTTATTTTCACTTACAAAATAAAAAAAACATGTTATTTGACCAGGGCTGTCCATACTTTTGCATAAGTGTGTATATTTTGGCATTAGCTGGACTAATAAGGATGGATGTGTGGATGTGACATGCGCAGTGTGTGTGCTGGGGTGAATTAGCCCTGTTTGTGTGAGGTCTACATAGGTAATGAGAGAGCCTGAAAGGGCCTGGTGCTCTGGGAGCAGATCATTCTGCTCATTATCTCTCTCTCTCTCTCTCTCTCTCTCTCTCTCTCTCTCTCTCATTTTAAATCTAAAGTAGCCTTATTGGCAAGACCATATTCGCTTGCAGTATTACCAAAGCACTTACCCCTGTACACGTGTGTGCTCCCTTCAGCTGCATTTAAGGTAAACTGCTTAAGGGCTTTATATGAATTGGATGCTTTCATATGATTAAATCATCTCAAATGTGCTGTACTGTTGGTCCTATAGTGGGACATTACAGTGCTTTTCTCATCGACTGCATGATACCTGATAATCAGATTCAAGATTCAAAGCTTTATTATCATTTGCAAAGTAATAAATGTTTCCCTGTACAGTGAAATTTCTACTTTGCTGTCCACACTGGATGTCATAGTGCAAGAACAAAGTAGTGAGTAGAATAAAAATAAGAATTATATATATAAGCTCTAAGAAAAAAACTAAATACACACTATACATGTTGTGCAGTGGAATTATTTACATTGTGCAGTAGTGAGCTACATTGTAGAGAGAAGCATTGAATTTATAACTTAATGTCTATATTTGAATGCACACACACACACACACACACATTATCTGCCAAAAGTTTTAGAACATCCCAATTTTTCCATTCATTTATTGTCATTCAAGTCATTCAAGTCCAATGAATAGCTTGAAATGATATAAAAGTAAGTGGTGAACTTCCACAGGTTTACAAAAATTAAGGTTACCCATAACCAATGTTCCCTCTAATTTTTAATGTCTCTGAGCAAACACATAAACTCTCTGAGCGGTGCCTAGAACCACTGTGAGCAACATCGTGCCCTCAAATCAAATCTAATCAAATTTATTTATAAAGCACTTTTTACAACTGATGTCATAAAGCAGCTTTACAGGGTCAGTAATAACAAACACCAAAGCACTGTGGTCACTCCAGCATCACATCCATCCAAGTTACATGGTTTTATTAAAATAATCTAATTACAGTACTAACTACACTATTAATAATATGTTTAATAATACACACATAATAATGTAATAATACATTAGTGTTTATTAGTTCTTTTATAACAGATTTACATCCCCGTCAAGAACATTTAATAGTAACATAATTAGCAAAAAACACAACAAAAAAAAAAAAAAAAAAAAAAGAAAGGAACTGACTTCTTCATTTCACATGTGCAGTATTTGCAATATGCCTTTTTCTCATCATTAGGAACACTTTTAATTCATTACATCAAACCTTTTTCTTTTTCAAACCCAGTCCTTGCAATACCCGTATTTCCCATATTTACCTGGCATATTAGCTAGCGGCTGTCTTCTCTTCACCTTCTCTCTCTCTATATATATATATATCCAAACAAATTAATCTTGGTCTCATCAGACCAGAGGACATGGTTCCAGTAATTCATGTCCTTTGTTGACATGTCTTCAGCAAACTGTTTGTGGGCTTTCTTGTGTACAGACTTCAGAAGAGGCTTCCTTCTGGGGTGACAGCCATGCGGACCAATTTGATGTAGTGTGCGGCGTATGGTCTGAGCACTGACAGGCTGACCCCCCACCTCTTCAATCTCTGAAGCAATGCTGACAGCACTCCTGCATCTATCTTTCAAAGACAGCATTTGGATGTGACGCTGAGCACGTGCACTCAGCTTCTTTGGACAACCAACGTGAGGTCTGTTCTGAGTGGACCCTGCTCTTTTAAAACACTGTGTGATCTTGGCCACTCAGTTTCAGGGTGTTGGCAATCTTCTTGTAGCGCAACAATTCATCTTTTAAGGTCCTCAGAGAGTTCTTTGCCATGAGGTGCCATGTGGGAACTTTCAGTGACCAGTATGAGAGAGTGTGAGAGCTGTACTACAAAATTAAACACACATGTTCCCGATGCACACCTGAGACCTAGTAACAACAAGTCACATGACATTTTGGAGGGAAAATGACAAGCAGTGCTCAATTTTGACATTTAGGGGTGTAGTCTCTTAGGGGTGTACTCACTCTTGTTGCCGGTGGTTTAGACATTAATGGCTGTATATTGAGTTATTTTAGGGAAGAATAAATGTACACTGTTATATAAGCTGCACACAGACGACTTTTCATTGTGTCAAAGTGTCATTTTGTCAGTGTTGTCCCATGAAAAGATAAACTTACATATCTGCAGAAATGTGAGGGGTGTACTCACTTTTGTGATACATTGTAACTGATTAATTTATTAATCAATAATTAAACTAATTAAACAATTTTTAAACTGCAAATTAAGCTACTTCTTTCACACTATGGCCTTTGGCATGCACAAATGCAATCTTGCCTTTTTGCCAATCAATAACATCTGCCTTGTGACCCATTTTACACAGTTAAGTGGCATTTCTGAATGTAACTACACTGAAAAAATGAACTTGCCCTGTTGTTAACCTAACTTAAATATTGTAGTTGGTATGACTATCAAGCACTGAATTTGTTGTGATAACTCAATATTTCATGTTTATATGTTTACTAACTACACTTCCTGAGTTTACCTAACTTAAAATTTTAAGGCAGCATGGACACTAACTTTTTTAAGTTGAAACAACACGGATATTTTTTACAGTGTACATATTGTAGTCATTCACAAAAGTTTGCCAAAGTCATTGCTTGCCCATGTGGTTAAATCTGCTATTGATAAATAATGGTTCTTCATGCAGTGCCCTTACTGCTCAATACTAGCCCTAAATTGTCCCCATCCAAAGTTTGTTTGGGATGTGTTGAAGGCCTGAAATACAGGAATAGATGTTTATTAACATGAAATGAAGTTCACCAGACAAAACCTGAAATATCTGCAATTAAATACAATTCAAAGGAAATATAAGAAATGGAGCATTGTTATTTGCATTTGTCATAATGTCCTAAATTTTGGGGGGGGGGGTTATATATAGTGTGACTTGCCCAATGGTGGAGGGATATGCCCATGTGGACCAGGTGAGCAGTGTGGCACATAGACAACACACAGATGCTAGTTTGAAACAACCCAAGAGGTGCTTTAACTCCATTACTAATCACCCACATGTTCATCATTAGGGTGATGTTCCAGGGCCAGGTGAGGGGTCCACCGCCTCCTCACTGCCACAATAGGTTGAGAACTTTTGGTGATGTATTTTGATGAAAACAGCTGGACTATTTGGGTATCTGTTGAGTTCTAGGGTTTGTTTTTGTAAGCAACATTAGCTTCACAACAATTCTAAATTAAAGAAGCAAAGTTTGGACTCCAAACATATTTTTGCTGATCGTCTATATCTGAGGGTTAGTGAGAAATTGGGCAAATATGATTTTTAAGTGGTTCATTCCTTGATTTAGCTAATAAGGTGCTAATTGCTTGTTATATTTTGTTGGACAATATCACACTTAACTAAAACCCAATTAAAACCTTACTACTCATCTAAGCAGCAATAAAGCCAGAGACATGGCAAAACAGTTACAAGCCAATGTTGCTAAGCAATGCAGTTTAAAAGCCTATAACACTTACACTGCCACTTACATTTTGATAGTCCCCTTTTGCCATTTTCCCCTTCGATACACCCCATTCCAGCCTGTTCCACCACTTCAAAGTCCTCCACACCCTTCGGTGCCACTTCAAACTCATGGGCAACCTCCTTCACACACCCTCATCCATCATACCAAACAGACTTCAGAGTAGTTTGGCCTTTCATATCTTACTCAATGTGTCTGGCAGAGGCTGTTGCATGCTAGTTGCAAATGGTCTCTGATAAAAGACTGATTGGTGAGAGATTTTTTATCCCATTTCACTTTTGCTACTGATGATGATGATGTTCCTTGCAAGTTAGTGCCTGGGCACGTGCAAGGTCATCTGCAATTATACTAACATTACAGAACATCTACCCATCCATCCATCTGTTCATTTATTATTTTAACTTTTTAATCCAGTAAAGGGTTGCAGTGAACATTGTACAACACTAGAAAGTATGTATGGTTATCATTAGCTCTACAGTTCTAACACCTACAGAGCTTTAATTATCACTCATTTAATTACTTCTTTCTGTATTTATTTATTTGTTTAGATGTGACACAAAATCAGCGTATCAGTCGTTAAAAATAATGGTTTTAAAATAGCTATGAAAAAAATATATATATATTTTCTGTATGGGACCACCCCACCATGCGCTTGTGCCAGTCATCAGCTAATATTGCTTGCAGCTGTGACTTGCTTATTTAAAGGCTTTGCATCGTGTTTTACTGTTTGAATCCTGGTTGTGGCAGCTATTTACTTATTATTTTTCCTCTACGGTACATGCCAGTCTCCTATAAGCATTTGAGTCCAACACGGTGTCATCTAGCTCCAGATTTATCAAAAAAAAAAAAAAAAAAATAGCAGCAATCCAAGAAGAGTTTCCCACTCTCCCTTCCATTTGGACTGCTGACTGCCATGTTACAGTTTGTTTATTTGTTTGTTTTTGTATAATTGAGCATTATTTAAAACTCCTGTCCTGATTTGACTAAATTTGCTCATACTTTACAACGTACATTAGGTTTGGATTTGGATTTAATTAATTGGATTGGGATTTAATTAATTGAATTAATGTTTCTTAATAAATGTAATGATTTTTCAAAATTACTCATCAACTCTGTCCTAAATATTTAAAAACTGTTTGTTTTATTTGACCGCAGCAGTCAAAGGACACACTGATCAAAGGACAAGCATTAGCAGGGCACTGTGTACTCATAAAATCTGTATTCAGAAATGACTCCAAGTCATCTATACCAATGACAGCTAAGAAATCATTCTGTCTCTAGAGCACTTCCAACCTGGCAAATGGCTACCAAATTATTTAAAGGAGAGAGGAGGGCAGGGAGACGAGGGTCCTAGTATACAAAGTCCATTTTAGAGAGTTCAGCAAGGGACAGCACAAGTGGCAGGGCTTGCGGGTCAGATTTGTTTTGCTCTCTAATATGGCAAAGGGGTTGTTGGGGTTTCTTATCAGCACTGGAGCATTAGCATAGCCCTCCGCCCTGAGAGGCAGCGGGATGCGTGGGTTTTTTACACAAATGACCAGGCGAGTGGACTCCCAACAGCCATTCCCTCCAATTGAGGCCAGCTATGCCCGAATTAGGCCTATGAGTGTAACTCTAATGATCTATTTCGGGGCAATTAGTACTCAGAGCCAGTTCTGGCAGATAAAATAAATAAATAAATAAATAAGTAAGAAAGCCTCCACCATCTTTTTTTTTTATGTATGTTCTCTCTGAGTGGCCAGTCCTGTCATTCACATTCATTAACTGCATCTGATGAGGTTGAGCTGTGTTGTATTAAAAATGTAATTGTCTGAATTCATAAATATGTAAAGGACTGTTAGTGAATAATTGATGGCCCCTAATGCATGTGTGTTAAGGTATAACATATGCGAGAGGGGTCCGTCAGGTGGGCTCAGGATGGGAATAATTATGCTGTGGAGCTTCCATAACTAAGAACCGCTCGTTACGAGTGCCAAGTTATTAATTACTAAACACATTTATTAAAAATGCCCGCCTGAGAGATATGGACACGAGCATGGCCACACACTCAGGTGGGTACGCGAGGGGAATCTAATTATATTGGAGAGTCATTTTTATTATGATTAATGTTGGCTAATATGTGATACATGGTATTGCAATGGTGGGGGCAGCACTGCTGGTGTGTGAATCAGAAGGAGTGATGTGTGTGTATGTGTGTGTATGTGTGTTTGTGTGTTCGCTATTGAGAGCAAGAGTGAGCGCAGTGTTTTTAATTACTCTCCGAGGCTCTGGAGAGTGATGGCGTCTCTGCTGAGGCTTAATTACACAGTGTTCTGTCAGAGGAATGGGGCCACAGTTATATCATCAAGTAAAACAAGGGAGTCTCTGCAAAAAAAAGAAGTGGTTCAATAATGCATTTGTCATAGACTTCAAAGTCAGGCAAATTTTTTCTCCAGATTCCTTTCATTTTAAATGTGTGTGTGTGTGTGTGTACTGTACATTTTGAAGATCTACATACCTGTACCAGCTTCTGTGCAGTAAGCCAAAAGACACATTGCCTGTCTAATAGTATGTTTAGTGTTGGGAGTCTTAGTATGTAGATCTCCATTTAACAATGAAATTACACTGTATCTCATAAATCTTACTCCAATTGCATATGCAAATGTACAATATGGGCATTATGTACCTTTTTGCAGCACTAAACATCAGTAGTATACCTATTAGTGCTACGTCTTCAGTTTGGACAAACTAATGACATTCACCTCTCAGCGCTGAGGTTTTGGGTTCAAGTCCCCATCTGGGTGGAGTTTCACTGTTCTCCCCGTGTCTATGTGGGTTTCCTCCCACAGTCCAAAAACTCAGGTGAATTGTGTACTCTAAATTGTCTGTGTATGTGGGCATGTGTGTATCCAGTGATGGATTGACGCCCTGTCTTGGACTTGCCTATGATAGTCTGGGGTGCATTTCCCGAAAGCGATTGAACTTAGCGATTTACAAACAACTTTAAGAACGACGTAACTTTAAGATCGCAATTTTTCCGACTGTTTCCCAAAAGCCTTCTTATCTTTCAAACTTACGAACGAGTCCCTAAGTAGCACTTAGTTGACTCCGCCCTTGTGTCTTTTCATACATTTCTTCATTATTAAACAACAAAAGTATCGTTATGCAAACAATAATTATAATTATATAAAAAATAATATAAAAATAATAAATAAATAAAAATAAAAATATGATTATGGTGTCTTCTCAAACGACATCTTTGATTGAGAACCAATATTCTTTCTGTAGCCGCCATGTTCACCACATAAGAACAGCCGTCAGCCGTCCTCTTGGTTACTTATACGTGTCCATGATTAATCAGTGAATTTGATTGGTTAAGAGTTGACAAGCATAGTAGGCCAATTTGTAACCATTGCTTGGGACACAATATATTAATTTACTACTACAACTGTTACACTGAAAAAAACCCCACTGCATTTATGTAATTTATATGTGTATATCAATAAATAATATATTGTACTTTAAGCAATCTTAGTTTTTTTATTTCGTGAAAACAATTTCAATTTAATAAGTACATGTATGCACAGTATAGAACGAAGGACACTGGCTCTAATTTATGTGACGCAATTACGCTTTCAAAAGAAAATTTAAATGTTCATGAATTCTTGTTTGTATTAACCACGCGTGTACTGTGTTGTGTTTATCAAAGCAACCTCTTTCATTTTACAGACAGAACTGCACATTAACTTCAAGTTAAGAGCAACTTGGCCAGTTACGAGAGGGTCAGACCACTCGTAGATTTAGAAACGAGTTTAAGTACGACGTGGGTTACGAAGGCTTTCGGGAAACACTCATAAATTTAAGAATGTTCGTAAGTACGAGGTTTACGAAATACTTAGCATTAAGAACGTTTTGGGAAACGCACCCCTGTAGTGCCCTGCCATGCGCCCGGTGCGACCCTCATCAGGATTAAGCAGAGAAGATGATGGAAGAATGGACAGTCAATATTTTAGCTTGATGTAACAGACAAATTAACACATACTTCATTTTTTATGTAGCAGTTTTAGAGGAGATTCTTCTGTAGAACTGCTGCTGTTTTCCCATTCTAACATTTGACGCAGACCAGCTAGAGCACATGTTCCCAATTAGATGCATCTAGAACAGGGTGCACAATATGTCAATCACGATCTACCAGTCAATCGCAAAAGTAGTGTGGGTAGATCGCATGGCATTTTAAAAAATAGACATCAGCCTATTATCCGTCCTCGCTATAAAACTTGTCACTTGATTGACATACAGGGAGACTGGACGAGCAGTAGGACCCAGCGGGAATCCAAGCTGCTCAATATGAAAATCCTGTTTCACTTTAAACTGCCCACCAGCTCATTCGACTGGCTCTGCCATTTCTTGCTAACGTGTGATTGGCCATATCCACTATTGTTTCCGCGCACGAGTTGAATTTAGTTTATCATCTGGTGTGTGTGTGTGTGTGTGTGAGACACTAATTCTACTCCACATCTCACAGATGATAAGTTACTTGCGTAAACAAATTAATCACATCTACCAACACAGGATGATGACTACATTAATAAAACACTAAGCCAGCATAAGGCAACTGCATAAAATAACCGATATGAACAATTCATAACTGTTTTACAACTGTGTACAACCCGCAAGTGACATTGACATGACCAACGCTACAATATTTATTCGAGGTACACCAGCATACATTGTACACATAAATTGTCAGTATATTTATAAATAAATATGTCTTGTATTTTTAAAGTAGGTAGATCATTTTGACTTAGTCATTAGATAAGTAGCTCACAGGCTGAAAAAGCGTGTGCACCCCTGATCTAGAATGTCAAGAGAGCCTAGAATGGTCTTCTCACCCCCTGCAAATCAGAAACTGTATCCATCTAATTATCAGTGCAGCTGAAGAAGTACTAGCCAATCAATATAAACTGGACTATAGTGGATAAAAATGAACTAAAATATAATTATGTATTATTTTGGTCTCTAGAAAGCCCCAGTGCTGAACTGTACATCCTGCATCAAATTCTGAAAACACTCACTCTGATTGTCGGAGTGTGCATCACAGGCTGTGTGCTGTACTAGGCTTTTGTGCCAGTTTCATGTGCAAATCAGAGACATTCTGCACATTCTGCCTGCATGTTATGTATGAAACTGGCACGGCGCCTTTTTATAAGCCACGTGCATTGAAAAATGCAATATGTGCGTTTGAGGCTGGCATGGAACGTGGGAGCATTGTGGGAAAAAACAGATACTGGAAATGTGGCGGATTATATGTTCTTTTAAAAGCAGGTGCACATTTTGTGGCAACATGTTGTTATTAACAGTGCTGTCTGAGTTTCACTTTTCTGTTTTGTCTCGAGCTTGTTGACAGCATCACTGCTTCATAAACAGAAGGCAAGGCTATGTAGAGTTTTTGTGATAATCTGGTGGAAAGTGTACTGAAAAGAGAGCTGTAACTGTAGACATTTACTTACTGACTTACTGCTATAGTGCTTTTCTAGACGCTCGAAGCACTTATAACATTTGGGACAGACATTACAGAGTCACCTCAGCCACTACCAATGTGCCAATATCAGATACAGTTGATTACTTGCACTGCATTCATGTTCATTAAAGTGCTGCCAGTGTTCTTAGTTGGCATCATCCAGTGTTCTATTCTCTTTGGTCAGGTGCATTTGAGGTAAACTAACTTCCACAGCTTTGTAGAAGTGTGTACTGCTGTGTGTAGGTATATTTCTTTGTGTGTGTATGCTTTCTGATGAAATAAAGGATAAGTGCAGCTTACTCAGCAGTGTGCAGGCTTTGAGAATAATAACTTTTGGCAACGGGGTGTTTTCTGATTTCTGTATGAGCGGCAAAGAGCATCCTCGCCTGCCCTGCATTAGAGCATGTGACAAGAGGACACAGGAAAGGGATGTTTTTTTTTGCCTTGAAATGCTTGGGGACTCTCTCTCTCTCTCTCTCTTTCACTCACAACACAAGCAGACTGCAGACTATGACTCATTCTAGATCATTCTTCTCTGCCCTCTCTGAGTACTGTACTATAACATGGTTGTGATGATACTGATTTTTGCACTAGAGTTTTTCTGCCATTTTGGTTGGAAACTGGCATCACGTTTGGTAAATAAACATAAATGGACATTAGTAACACTGAGAACAGTTTGTAGTACTAGGGTGACCAGATCTGAGGTGATGAAAAAGAGGACACCTTGGGGGGGGTCGGTGTTGGGGGCATATAATGTATTACATGTTCAAATACATTTTTTTAAATAATAATTTTGTTATTATTAATAATAAATATTGACAAATTATGATTTGCATTTTATTAATAATTACTAGTTACTGTTAATAATATACTAATAATAACTATTAAACATTATTATGAATAATAAAATAATAAAAATTTATATCAATCATTAATAAAATAATACATAATTACATATTATTTATAAAAAATAAACAATTAAAAGCATGTAGCATACAATTATCACCCAATCCTTTTCAGTCAAATTCACTTCAGCTCATTATCACCAATGTTACACTTATGGTTGGACTGTATGGTCAATAGATCTTATTTACACAGAATTATACCTCATTTTTGAGTAAAAATAAGCAGAAATTCTGAATTATTTTGAAAATAGTTACACTTAGAGGCATGTAAATAGATGGCTTATCACAGACTGGTAGACACACACACACAGACACACACTCAAATGTAAATATTAATGAATTTTAATATGAAACCACTGATATTAAAATACGTCTAGCTGACGTGACACAGGCAGAACAAATGCTCAACACGTTAATAACTTACAGGTGAAAACGGACTGCCGGCCAAATTGCAGTCCAGACGCCATTTGAGGGAGTGACAGCAGCGACAGCCAATCACACATTACCAAGAAACAGCAGAGCCAGTCAATGAGCTTGTGGCAGCCTAAAGGGAAACCGGCTTGTATTTCAGCTGGGTCTCCATTTAATATAGAGTAACATCTCACTCAAGCGAACCAAATGGAATAGTGGGAGGCGAGACTAGTTTGTGAATGAAACGCTTCTCAAGTACAACAAAATCCCAAATGTTTGTGAAATTCCACCTGGACATGTTTTTTAAGTCTCAAAAAGAGGACATGTCCAGGTAAAAGAGGACATCTGGTCACCCTAGTAGTACCTGTCTTTGGCACTTAGTCGTAAGTTGTTTGGTGTTTGGTGGTAAGAGAGGATGCTGTATGCTACTGTGATATAAGATTATGTATTATATATATTGCTCAAATGTTGCTCGTTAATGGGCATCTAAAGTTGCTTAGGAGACAGAGTATGAGACAAAAAGGAGATATTTGATACTTCTGACCCAGATAAAAATGACATCAATGACTTAATGATAATAATTAATGAATAATAAGTAATAATAATAAACAATTTACATCATCAAAGCTGAGAATGTTCAGAACCAAAGTCTTGCTCAGAAGTAATATTTGAGCAGAAAACTTAAACTAAAGCCTTGTGTGTGTTTCAATCTTATCTCATTCATATCTATGTTGTGTTTTCTATCAATATTATTCATTATTGTATTATTTAGTAATAAAGTAAAAAAAAAGTAGGATATTTGGCAGTGTGTTCCGAACATTAAGACCTCTGTGTTTATGTTCAGAGAAAGAGAAAGGAGGGAGGGAGAGAGAGAGACAGAGAGAGAGAGAGAGACAGAGAAAGAGAGACAGCGAGAATATATGACTTAGAGTGAACTGTAACAATGAAAACTTCACTACTGCAAGCAGCCACTTCAGACAAGAGCTGGTAGAAGAGCGACAATGGTATTTGGACCTAAAACTTCATCAGATTCTGGTTGGACTCCAGATTTAATCTAAAATTGTGGATTCAATCCACAGTCAGACAGATTGTGTACAAATTTATGAGTCCACCATCAGGAGAACACTGACCACCAATGGTGTGCATGACAGGGTTGTAAGAAAAAAGCTGCTGCTTTGGAAAAGGAATATTGCTGCCCATTGCAATTTGCAAAAGATCGCTTAGACAAGCCAGAAGGCTATTGGAACAATGTTTTGAAGTCAGAGGAGACCAAATAAATAGTTTTGGTGCAAATGTTAAGCATTATGTTCCAAAAACGAAAACACTGCAGATAAAAAACTCATCCCATCTGTGAAACATGGTGGTGGTAGTTTGGGCCTGTTTTCTGCATCTGGGCCAAGATGGAATTATTCCAGCAAACTCTAAAGGAAAATGTAGGGACATCTGTCCATATTTTGATGATGTATATTTACAGAAATGACTGTACAATTTAGGTGAGTTCTAGTATTTGTGAACAGTGTTAACCTATCAAACATATACTGGCTGATTTACAACATTTGGGGTAAGAGGAAAACATGTAAATATGATTTGAACCATAGAGTAGTTCACCTAAGCAGGCATTTGCAGTACTTTTCTAGACCTGCAGCAGTGGACTGACTTTGTCCTTGCAGGAGCTGTTGCACTGAGAAAAGTATGTTGTTTAGAATTATGTCTCATTTGTCATTTATATCCAAAGGCTATTTACATCAAAATACCAAAAAACTGCATTACAACAGAGAAACACAAACATGTGGGGGGCGGGGCTTCTCCAGGACCAAGGGTGAGCCATCCTGGTCTAAACAATTCTGTGAGTAAAGAAAAGCCATGACTGTATGGGTAATTCACTTTAAGGGCCTCTTGTGTTTGCGCTTCTTTATAGATTGTTTCCAGATTGGGCTCCGACAGTCATCCTGCATGCCACTGTGTGAGACAAATTGGGTGAAGCCCACATCATCTGTCTCTCTCTCAGAGCAGTTTCCAGCTCTCTCAGCCAATCAGAGAGGGTCTTATTGGTCCATGCCCACAGTAATTATCTTCCATTGGGGCTGCAGGAGGTGCCAGAGAGTGAAGTGTCTGTGCATCCAAGCAAATTACCCATCATGCTGTGCTCCTTTGTGGATGAAGGCAAAGCTGTCGTCTGAGGGCCTGTCTGACTGATGTGTTCGTTTTTCTTTCACATACACCCTCCCTACTGCTCCTTTCATTATCTTTCTATCTGTCTATCTGTCTATCTATCTATCTATCTATCTATCTGTCTATCTATCTGTCTGTCTGTCTGTCTGTCTGTATGTCTGTTTCTTTGTCTCACTGTGCTGGTTTTTCCTCTCCGCCAATTATGTGTTGCTCTTAATTAGGGCCCCATGTAAGGGACTGTGTCCCTGGAGTGTGAGTGAGAGTGTGACGGAGAGGCTCAAAGCGCCAAAACCGCATCTGTCCCCGTTTACCAGGACGTTCTGTCCACAGAGAGCATGCTGCTAATTACACACACACACACACACACAGTGTGTGCTTGGGTCTGAGTGTTTATGTACAGTATGTGGGGTGGGGGTGTGTATGTTTTTATTTATGTGGGACAGAGAATTGTGGGTTATTTGTGGGTGTGGGTGTTATGTCCTGAAAATGGAAAACTAGAGAAAAATCAGAGGAAACTTTTAGTCTAAAGTGTCATTTTTTTTACTATGAAAAGGAAAACAAAAACAATTCTTTAAAGGTACCGATTGTCATTTGTGTACTTAGTGACCTGTCACCACTTTAAACTGACGTATCAACATCTTTTTGATTTTTTTCTTAAATTACAAAAGGTAGTAACCAAAGTTGACCTACAATAAATAACTTCTAATTGCCTGCTGCTTCTGAATTAATGGATTTATTTTCTTCCCCCGACATTCCTAAAGCCAGTGTTGAGGTTCCTGACAGAAATCTAATGCAGTTATAAAAGTGTATAACAATGAAACTAACATATATGTAAAGAAAACAATAACATTAAATTTTTACACACACAGTAGTCCCTCTCTATTTCGCAGCTCGACCTTCGTGGATTCGCTTTTTTGCTTGATTTCAATAAATATTAATGTAAAATAATTTTTGGGGAAAATTCACTCTCGAGAAATTTGAAATTCGCGGAGAATTTGATGCGTTCTACTGTGTATACATATTTACTACAGATGCGTAGTGCACGCTGTACTGTAAGATCTCTTGTCTTCCATTTCAGATCGGCATCCTACTGCTTTATATATTAATTTATTCAATCCTAACGATGGCACCCAAACGTTCTGCGGCTTCTAAGGATGCTGGCAATTCATCCAAATGCCACCAAAAGATGCTGATAATAAAAGAGAAGATTGAGCTTCTCGACATGTTGAAGGAAGGGAGAATTACTGTATGCATGTTATTAAAATGATCTAGGTTTAAGCGTTTAAAACATTTTTATGAGCATTACAGTATAAGTTTTTTAAAAGGTACTGTACGTGTACAGTATGGAAAATGTTATAAAGGGAGTGGGAAATATAAGAGTTTATAAAATAATGTGTTCCTACTTTGCTGAAATTCCACTATCACAGGGGGGTCTGGAACGTAACCCCGCGATAAATGAGTGACTACTGTAATTAATGCCACTTAACCACATATTTTAGGAGATTATGACATCAGATGCCCTCCCAATATTTAAACAAAGATGTTGTTATTAGGGTTGTGTTTTATATTTTTAAGCCAATGAAGAGGCGCTGGTTTCCTTCCACAGTCCAAAAAACATAGAAGTCAGGTAAAATGGCCACTCTAAAAAATTACCCTGGTGTGTGTATGCCCAGATATTAGGGGTGCAGAAAAAATCAAATCGCGTTTCTCACATTGAACAATTCAAAATCGATTCTTGTTTTCAAAAAATTTTTTTTTTTTGCGGGTGTGGATGTACCTTCTCAGCCACCATAGTGCTAGGCAAAACAAGGAAGCAGCGTAGGCGATGTACAGGCATGCAAGCCAAGCCGCGGTCTTTGAAAGCAACCATTTGGAAACACTTTGGATTTTACCGTCAACCCAGTCCGGGTAAGAAAGGGCTTGACGTGACTCATGAGATTTGCAGAAATTGCAGCGGTAAAGTATTTCGTTTCGCTCGTTTTCATTTTGTTTGAAAGAATCGGGAAAAAAACCATTTGTGACCCCAAGAATCAATTCTGGATTGATTTGTTCAATTCCCAAAGATTCACAGCCCTACCAGATATGGCTTGCACTTTGTGCTGGCTGATCCCCTCTAGTGCTCGATGCAGTCCTCCAGGTGAACACTTGCTTGAGATGCTGTGTGTGATTGGCTGCCGCTTCTCGCCGGTGTGTCGTTCTAAGTGTGTAATGGATTGTGTTCATTGTAAAGCATTCCTGGGTTTGAGGAAGGTGCTACAGAAGTGTAACGTTCATTCACACATCACAGACCAAAAATATTAAAGCATTTGAAGAGATACTTAATCTACTTTGGACTGAAGTTCTTCCACTCCATGCTCTACCTGAGAAAACGTTATGTGGAGGAAAAAGAAACTAAAACCCATAAAGAAGATGAAATACTTATTACACAAGAATAATACAGGCTCATTAAAGATTAATTTAAGTTTATTAAACGAGCGAATATAATTATATGTGATTATATTATCAACACAGCAATACAGACATTCATTTTAGTAAAACTCTACCTGCCCACAGAAACCCACTCATTTAGTTATTTTAATGCCATCTGGATGGAGCTTCAACTCTGAGGAGATGTGTAAAATTTTATAAAACATCCTTTTCATAAACAAATCCAAACAGAATAGGGCTAAAGTTCCTTTGAGACTGAAACAAGATTGATTGGACAAGCCAAGATCAAGTCCAAATGAGAAGGAGATTTTATATTACACCATAATAGATCAAATTAAGCAAATGTTGTGTCAATAGGCAATTAAATAACACTGACTCATCAGCACCTCAACTACATTTTTGCCAATTTGATTACACACAACAGAATTGAACTCATCTGTGTAGTGAAACACACACTAGTGAACACACTAGGCTGTGAGAATTTGTACCCAAAGTGGTGTGCATCCCTTATCCACTGGCGCCCAGGGAGCAGTTGGAGGTTAGAGGTTCCTAGAGTCAGGGACAGTGCAAAGTGATGGGGAGAACCACTAATGGGTTTGGTTAATTGGCGACTACCACATTGGAAAAGGGAGAAAATGGGCAAAAATGTATTTTAAAAAAATTAAATTTGATTATCTATTCTGTGCTAATAGCCTTCTGGCTTGTCCAAGCGATCTTCTGCGAACTGCAGATGGGCAGCAATATTCTTTTTCCAAAGCAGCAGCTTTCTTCTTACAACCCTGTCATGCATGCCACTGATGCTCAGTGTTCTCCTGATGGTGGACTCCTGAATCTGAACAGGAGTCAGAGACAAGTCCTAGTACAACAGAAATTCTCAAGTTCTACAATGGCATCAAATTCTACAGCCCTTCAAAACATATCCAGAATAGTAGCTTTACAGGACAAACATTTTTCACTTTTAATATGTTATTATTGATTTTGGTTAAATTCTTGTAATAGTGTCATAACAAAAACAAGTTTTTTTTCCTTTGTCTTTGCTGAGAGAATACTACCAAGTACCCAAATGCCAGGGATCATACAGTACCAATTCATATTATGTTATTTTAATCAAAGGTTACATACTTTGCTTTGAAAGTAAGGTAATGCCACAAGAGATAATCATACTTAGTCTTTATACAGTGTGTATGTGGCTTTTCTCTCTGTAGGCACTAAATACCCACATAATTATTGGAGAAAAGGTCAAATCTGTAGACATTGGGACAGCAAGGAATGTGCTGGTTTGATCACAAATTCAACTTTCTTTGGAAAAAACTAAAAGTGCAGAAAGATTTCTTTTTGCAGGGCAGCATGGTGGTTCGCACGCTTGCCTCTCAGTGCTGAGGTCTTGGGTTTGAGTCCCCATCTGAGTGGAGTTTCCATGTTCTCGCCGTGTCTGCATGGGTTTCCTCCGGGGTCTCCGGTTTCCTCCCACAGTCCAAAAACATGGAGGTCGGGTGGATTGGGTACTCTAAATTGTTCATCTGTGTATGTACAGGGGTTAGACAATGAAAGTGAAACAGCTGTCATGTAAGTGTGGGAGGTTTCATGGCTAAATTGGACCAGTCTGGTGGCCAATCTTCATTAATGTCACATTGCACCAGTAAGAGCAGAGTGTGAAGGTTCAGTTAGCAGGTAAGAGCACAGTCAGGGGCGTAGCAGCAAATTCGGGGCCCTGTACACTCTCAATGACAGTGGGCCCCTATAAACACCAGTAAACGAGGCACATGAGCAAAAAGGGGGGGCATTTATTTAAATAAAAAAGCATAAATAAGGTTTTAAGCTACAAACAGATCAGATTATGTTGATGTAGACTGTTTACATGTTGATATATGCGGCAGAAATTTTGCTGGTGGATCATTTATTAAGTCTCAGCACAGAGTTTCACTTTTAGCTCTGCTGTGTTAGTAGACAATAGGCTTTAGCACACGCACTGAACCAAAAGACTAACGTACTCTCTCTCTCTCTCTCTCCCCGTCTCATTCTTTCTCTCTCTCTCTCCTGTTTGTTTCTGAAACTGGTTAAAGTTGATAACTAACCTTAGCGGCTCATAATTGTCTTTATACTTACAGCCACAAGCAGCCTGGTTAACAACTAACTAAACTAACGACTTCACATGAGCCTCCAAAAATCAGCAGCAGCTGTCTGGAGTGGACTACTTTAACTTTAATTGGACTTTGCATAACAAGAAAACTCGGTTTACCTTTGGGAAAGAAAGCCGTCAACAGCTGTCTCCCCTCATTCTGCCTTCTTTCTTTTTCCTCCCTTTCTTTCTTCTTTTGAAATCCTAATTTCTGCTTTTTGGGCAACATGATGGTAGCACCATCATTCAATCTAGGCTCACTGACGTTACACTTGTTGCTAGTCGCTGTTGGGCGGACTAAACCATTTTGGGCCTCAAAGAGGGGGCCCCAGAATGTCCAATATGTTGAGAGGACTGTGACTAAAGTTCATTCCCTCCGTTGATATTATCAATACATTTGAAATATTAATGAATAAATAATTAATTTGAGGGCCCAATTCATTCAAAATAAAAACAACCAAAAATAAATAAATAATTCAGGATTTTTATGGGCCCCTCTCCCTACTCGGGCCCTGGGTAGTCAGGTCCACTTTTCCCCCCACTTCCACGCCCATGAGCACAGTTATATAGTATATTACAATGCACACAACATTATGGTGACATACCAGAGTTCAAAAGAGGACAAATTGTTGGTGCACGTCTTGCTGGCGCATCTGTGACCAAAGACAGCAAGTCTTTGTGTCTAAATATTATTGAGCCACTTTGGGGTGTTTTGGAGGAGCGAGTCAGGAAACGGTTTCCTCCACCAGCATCACGTAGTGACCTGACCACTATCCTGCAAGAAGAATGGCTTAAAATCCCTCTGACCACTGTGCAGGACTTGTGTATGTCATTCCCAAGACGAATTGACGCTGTATTGGCCACAAAAGGAGGCCCAACACCTACTAATAAATTATTGTGGTCTAAAACCAGCTGTTTCAGTTTCATTGTCTAACCCATGTATGTGCGTGTGTGTGCACCCAGTGATGGATTGGCGCCCTGTCCTGGGCTTAGTTGAACAGTGTAATGCCCTGTGCCCAGTGAGGGGGTAAAGGACTAACTGTGACCCTGATAAGGATTAAGCGGGTGTGATAATGGATGGATTTCTTTTTGCTTAATGTTAGGATAGATGGTTGAGGTGTAGTATTACTGTGTGTATGTGTGTGACTGTAGGAGAGTGAATGTGTGTAGTCTGTTGTACTCTCTGATTCTACTCTATCAGCATCTTGGATCTCTCTGCTTGTTTTTCTGGAGTGATCGATGATGAAATGTCTTGTACTGGAAGATGTTCCACAGGTGAAGTACGGGTGAGCTTCTCAATCGTCCTCTTTGTCCTCCACCGCACGTCTCTGCTTTGACTGGCAGCCACTGCAGATGTGGCAGAAAATCCATTCCACCTTCGCCCACCTCTACCTTTGACTGCAGTCTGTCTTTAGCCGCCTGATTTATTATAGTGTTCATTTGATTTCAATTTTGGGTATAATTCCTGCTAGAGTAACCTTCAGCAGTTTGCGGAGAAGGAGGTGCTCATTTTAATTGTCAGAGATGGAAAGTGACATTTACATTTGCTCAGTTACTTGTGCTTAAATGCATTTTATACTTTTTCTCTAATGATAATAATACGCTGCTCATTAGGGTTGAGCCGGATACTGGATAAATTTTTTTTTTTTTTTTTTTGTGATCAAAAACATTGATTTGAATCTCAACGTTGAGGCTGTTCTGTAAATAGTTTTCAAATAAACAATACATATAGCAACTTCTGATCAATCCATATCAATTTTACACTTAAAATAATGTACCAATTTAAGCCCCACCCACTTTCGGTTAAGCCACGCCCAATTCTGGTTTAGGCCCCGCCCACTCCAAGTACAGATACAGATAATTTAGATGGTTGAACAGATACAGATAGTGGTGTACTCGCTCATCCCTACTGCTCATGTTTATTAGAGCAAAGGAATTTTATAAAAGACTTTATAAGTAAAGTAAAAGTAAAGTTACAAGTAAAAGTTGAAGTTATACACCTCAAGAAGTTCTGCTCTACTAAGTGCTCCAAAATGTACTATAGCTGTTATGTTGCAGTTGGACACTTCAGAATAAAAATGGCAAAAAGTGAATAAAAGAACCTTTTGAGAGTCCCTAAAAAAAACTTTTGAATGTAATGTTTCGTAATGTTGAAACTGCTCCAATGACAGATTTTTTTAGGCAACCCAGTGAGATTCTTCTGCAGCATTGCTCCAAATAACTCCTACTCCACTCCTACACTTACTCCTACTCAAGCTTTCATTTTGTAGGTACATTTGTTTCTACACCAGGTATCTTAAGGTATTATTTAACCAAAAGTAAGAACAATTGGTAACAGATTATGTTGGTGTCTTAACAATTTGTGAATTGAACAATTTGTTAAAGTTCTGTGCCATCTGTATGCAAGTAAATTCCCAATGACCAGTAGACCACTGTGCTCCAAAGTTTGGTAGTATATTACATTCAGGGGCCTGGTGGTTAGGGATCTGGTCTTGTGACCAGAAGGTTGCTGGTTCAATCCCCAGGCAGGACTGAAGTCCCCTTGAGCAAGACCTCTAACCCCCAACTGCTCCCTGGGTATTGTGGATAGGGATGCCCACTGCTTCGGGCACAGGTTCTCACAGCCTAGTGTGTTCAGTCTTGTGTGTGTGTTTTGCTGCATGGATGGGTTCAATGCGGAGGTCACATTCTGTTGTGTGTAAATCACATTTTTAAAAGCTGAATGTAATCCAATCTATTTGAAAGTGAGCTAAAGACTGTCATCTGTCATTAGCTTCAAGCTCATGTAACAGTACCATCTGTATGACCTCTGAGGACCATTTGGATGCCTTAGACAAATTATTTAGTGTTGAGTCAATGGTGATCCCTGACATTTCCCTCATTGCTTCTGTGTTCATTATAGAGGTTAACTGTACCATTGCTCTGTGCCACTCGCCAAAGTCTTCATTCTCCTCTGGCATCAGTGACTTATGGGGCACCACTGTAATACAATTTAGAAGCATTCAATACCCAAAAAGTCCTCAGTACACCTTCAGTACAGCAACGCTATTACCATGCTTATTTGGACATCTGTACAATTGCCACTTATGCCCATAATGACTGTTTTGCAATCTGCTACAACTGACTAGTGTGTTTATTTATATGTGCAGCAAATCCTGTCACATGGCACACACACAAACAAACACACACACACACTCTCTCTCTCTCTCTCTCTCTCTCTCTCTCTCTCTCTCTCTCTCTCTCTCTCTCTCTCTCTCACACACAC
>BRDA01048620.1:0-11527 GCA_036984385.1 Crenuchus spilurus | reverse complement strand
AATATTAGATGTTGGCATCTCCACATCATTGCATTCAGTTTTTATTCACAATTTGTTTAGTGTCCCAACTTTTTTGGAATCCGGTTTGTACCTGTCATACTTTATAAATGACCCAACAACACTAATTCAATTCTGGTTCTGTTGGTTCTATTGGTTTTGTTATGTACTGCTCATTTTAAAATATTGTAAAAAAAATATAAGGCGAGTTTCATTTGTTTTCTCCCCAGAAGATGTATGAAAATGCAAGCCAATGCTTAAATATCCCCTTCAGTATACAAACATATATAAATAAGGGACTAAGGTGCTATGACAATATGATCTGAGGATCACAAGTTCAAATCCCAGTCATGCTGCTTGCCGTTGGCAAGTTATTACTAACCCTGTAAAGCTGCTTTGTGACATCAGTTGTGAAAAATGTTCTATATAAAAATAATAATAATTAAAAAAAATAGTCAAGTCAAATTTATTTATGAAGCACTGTCACAAAGCATCAACATTAAATCCCCAGTGAGCAAGCCAACGGTGACAGTGGCAAGGAAAACCTCCTCAGTGCTGGAAAAAGAAACCTTGGGAGGAACCAGACTCACATGGGGGACCCATCCTCCTATGGTCAACTAATTACAGTGAGGAAAATAAGTATTTGATACACTACCTATTTTGCAAGTTTTCCCACCTTCAAAGAATGATGTGGTCTGTAATTTTTATCATAGGTACACTTCAACTGTGAGAGACTGAATCTAAAAAAAATTCATAAAAATATGATTTTTAACTAATTAACTTGCATTAACATACTAGAAAAACAGAAAATAAATAGAAAAACAGAACTTAATTATTGGTATCAGAGGTCAGATATTTCCTGTAGTTCTTGAACAAGTTTGCTCACACTACAGATTTTGGCCCACTCTATTTTGGTCTCATCTGACCACAATACCTTCTCCCATGTCTCCTCTGAGCTGGTCATTGGCGAACTTCAAATGGGTCTGGACATGTGCTGGCGTGAGTAGGGGAACCTTGTGTGCCCTGCAGGATTTTAAAGTATGGCATAGTGTGTTACTAATGGTCCTCTTTGAGACTTCAGGTCATTGACCAGGTCCTCCTGTGTAGTTCTGTGCTGATTCCTGACCTTACTTAAAGAAAAACTAACAGGTCTGTAAGAGCCAGAATTCTTTCTGGTTGGTAGGTGCAGATGATTTAAAAATCATAAAATATGATTTTCTGGATTTTTTAAAGATTCTGTTTCTCACAGTTGAAGTGTAACAACAACTAAAAATTACAGACCTATCCATTCTTTGTAGGTGGGAAAACATGCAAAATCAGCAGTGTATCAAATACTTATTTCCCCTATATATAAGTGGTTGATACAGTTGAAATAATCCTCTATCTTCGGTTACTGATGGACCACAGTATTGTTATTGTCACACTGCACTATCGAATCAACTTTTGCTGGAACTGTATTTGCTAAAAAGTGTCAGTAACTGCATGGAGGGGAAACAAACATTTTTGGTGGAAATGGGCAAATGTTTAAGTGTTGATCAGTCATAGCTAAGTTACCTGGAAAGTTAATGAGTTTTCACCAAATGACTAAGAATGTAGATTTGATTTCCGCGTGTGATGGTCTAAAAATGGTAAAAATGAACAACTTATGTTCTTACTTAATGATGGCAGACATTATCATTGTAACTGCATGTGGACAGTTGTGAAATAATTGTAATGGGTCATAGCACAAGTACATGTGTATCACCGTTCTTTGGCCTGCACTAAACTGAGTGTGTTTTTGCAGATGAGGGTATAATGGTCTGATGGAGTTGAACAGAGAAGAAGTGCCTGTTTATGTGAGTATTAAAACTGTTTTAATCAAGTTTCTTTAGCCTTAACTCTTCTGTTTTAAAAGCATTTACATCCCATTTGATGCTAGAAAATGAGGAAAAGAAAATGTGAAGCAAAGGAAATATTTAAGAAGGATTAAGAAGGGTATAGAATCGCCTGAATATATGAATGAAAACAAGGAAGTCAAGAAATAAATGTCCTTGACTTTATCAATGCTTCCATTTATAGTTGTTTGTTTTTACTTTTTTATCTGAGCGCTCTCTCTCTCTCTCTCTCTCTCTCTCTCTCTCTCTCTCTCTCTCTCTCTCTCTTTCTGTCTCTCTCGCTCTCTTTCTCTCTCTCTCTCGCTCTTTCTCTCTCTCTCTCTCTTTCTCCCTCTCTCTCTCTCTCTCTCTTTCTCCCTCTCTCTCTCTCTCTCTCTCTCTCTCTTTCTGATGTGAAATTCTACCCTTTTCAGTCTTTTGTTGCTTTGTTCTCTTGGGATCTGTCCTTTCAGTCTGTCTGTTTGCCAAATGACAGTACTCATTTGTTTGAGGCCTATACCTGTGTGTGTGTGTGTGTGTGTGTGTGTGTGTGTGTGTGTGTGTGTGTGTGTGTGTGTGTGTGTCTGTGTCTGTGTGTGTGTGTGTGTGTGTGTGTTTCAAGAAGGAAAATGCACATTCACAGCCCTTAGTAACTGATTTCTTAAGTAGGTAAATGTCTTGAAGTATATTATTTAAAATATTAATTCATTAAAAAAAACTGACCTTTGTGTATAATTATCACACTTTTTAGAATTCTATGCTACTGTCTCATTTTAAAAGGAGTATGAAGTTTGTAATACCTTCAGTGTGGGTGCTTATCACATGTTTGTCACAAATTTTAGTGATGGTGACCCTCACAAATATGGAGTAATCTGATCCTAGAGCTGTCTAAACTGGCTTCCTGCAATAGTTTTATTTATTTTTATAGTTGAGTGTAAATGTCACAATTCTGAATGTCCAAACAGGTAACAGTGTCATTAAAAACGTTACTGTTCAGTATTATTTGATCTTTTCACTTTTTCATTTTTGTTAAATAATTTTGGTTGCTAAGTATTCAGTGCATCAATAAAAATAGTTATAAAATCACAGAAAGTCTTTTTTTTTATTGTTACATGTATTACTGATATCTGGGCCAGGCATGTTGTAATTAGCTAATCTATTCAGTCCAAATGTCAGCAGTGTGGTTTTAAAATTGTGAAATAATTAAAAAAAGAAAATGTAAAAAAAAATATCTGTACTGCCTGTGTTTTACTGCATTATATAAAAAGCAAAAGACAGCTGCTGCATTAAAACATAAAGCTGCCACACAAAGATAGCATAGTCCACTGTTGATTATACTTTTCTTTTTTTTTTTTTTTTTTTTTTTTTTTTTTTTTTTTTTTTTAGCTTTATTTTTCCATCATTAATTATGTGGTGGAAAAGGTTTGTTAGGTTTTCTGAAGTCTTAAAAATGATTTGATTAATTGTTGTTTCTCTTTACACCATTACCTATAATCAGACTTCAATCTGAACAAGAGAGAGCTTCAGTCCAGCTCCACGACCACAGTGTGAAAGAGCATCAGTGCACAATGGCTGCAGTGGTTCCTTTAGTCTGAATGGAAGAATGTTATTGCAACTGGATATGTTTAGTGCTTATGGCTGACTCACATAATGTCAACTCACAACTCATGACTCAATAGACAAATGGCCTCATTCACTAGAGCCTAAGGTACTGTGTGTGTGTGTGTAGGTGTGTGTGTGTCCATGTGAAAAATGGTCAGCCTGTGCAGTGTTAAATGCTTTCAGGTGGCCTTGAGTTTTCAGTAGATCAAGTGTTTCCTTTTCTCTCTCATGCTTTAGACCTGTGTGATAATGTTGTGGTGTTCTATGCTCACTGAAGAAAAGACGGTTCTTTCTGGAATGTCTGTTGTAACTCTACCTGTAAATTTGCATAATTTAATGAGCACTGGATGGCTGACCTAATACCTTTTTGTAGCTGAACAAATCTTCATCCCCATATGACCTGACTTGTGGCTTAGCAGCTTAATTAAAAGTTTATTTAGCCTGGATGTATCAATGTCTCAAAAGTTTGACTCAAGTGCCCTGTTACAGTGTTAGTGTCATGGTTTAATGGTTTGTCAGATTGGGCAGTTACTACTACTGCCTTTTTCTGATTAAAATACATTTCTATGTATATAACATACTTAGACTTAAAGTTCATTAAATCAGAGGTTATTTGTCTGTTTTAGCCACAAGCCCCTCAGTTTCTACTTGTTCACAAAATAATACTTACACATGTGATTTCAATGTCTTTTAATTGACTTTTATTAACTTGAAATAACTTTTTTTTCAAGTAAATAAATACACTTAGTCTTCCTTACATATATTGTGTCCATTAATATCATTAGTAAGCAGCCATTAATGTCCTGTTCTGTAGTGAGCTAGTGCAATATAACACTTTTGAAAGATGCAAAATATCTACCAAATATTAGATTAGACATTATTTGTATGGATATGGACACAGGAAAGCCTACAGATTTTAACTGTTTGTAAATCAAGTTTAAACATTTTAGGATACTTTCACTTTCCTGTTTTTCCTGACCTGCTTTGGTGCATTTAGTGTTTTTTTATTTTGTATGTGTAACAGATTTTACATTCAAATAAGCATTTACCAACTGTTTAAAATTATTAAATACTAATAATAAAATTTGTAAAATAATAAAATAATAAATAATAAAATAATAAAAAAAAACTGTCTTTTACATGTCCATTATCAATTACACAGTAAACATTTATAGTTGCACTCTGTACTACTACATTTGTTATAGCAACTTATGTTAAACTCAGCAAGTTCAAAATACTTATCAGTGTAACTACCAGTCAACCGGGGGAAATGTTAAGCAGATATGTTAATCAGTGATTGCACAGGAAGAAGGAAACGTAAGGTGTAAATGTCACTTAGTTGGACTGTGTACCTACGAAGTGTTAAACAGTAGGACTGATAAAGGTAAATGAATTTGCATGAAAGCATTACACAGATAAGAATTCAAAAGTTCCAGTGCCTTTACATGTTTGAGATGTCTGATACAGAGATGTAATTGCGGAAATTTCATTTTAATGATTTGATACATTCATTATTTGTCTGATGTTAGAATGTAAACTGTTATAGAGCCTTTCCTTATTTAAAAAATGTCCATCGGTCAGGTCTCCGCCTGGCCCTTGCCCATTTCCTGGTGTGTTACGTCATGTCTCCCCCCTGTGATGTCACACCATTGTACAGGTCTGTTCCATTGTTTCTGTGTAATCACTACCACACTTCCACACGTTATTTAAACACAAGTAAGATATTTTTTTAGGGAAATTATTTTTATGTTATTTATGTTATTTTTTTTATTTTATGACTTTAGGATTGTAGTCCTTTGAGTGAGCGAGCGAGTGTGTGTGTGTGTGTGTGTGTTAGACACGTGTGGTAGTTGTAATGTAGTGAAAAATGCAGGCTAAATAGTAAGCTAACTGGACGCCTAGCAGTTAAAAAATAACTATCTTGAGCTGAGATAGGAGGTCTTTATAAAAAACATTTTTTGAGGTTAGTCTTTAAAAAGACTTTTTCTATAGGATAAGCATTTAGATGGATAACAGTGATGGCACAAAATAACTTGAGAGAACGAGTGAATGGGCTACTGCTTGTTGTCAGATGTTTATATAGTAACACTGACGTCACGTCAGTTCAGAATACTGTTCTCTTTTTTTAATTGGTGGATTTCAAATGAAACTGTTTGGTTGATTTGTTTGTGCGTTATAATAATCCAACCGCTTACATTTCAAAGTGGGGCGGGCATCTCCTGCATCTCCTTTGTACTAATAGTGAGTCTGGAATGTTTGCAACAGCCAACATTATTTAATTGATTTACTTGTGTGCTTTGGGTCACTGTTTTGTATCCTGGCACAATGCCTTCCACTTGAGGTCATGAATTGCTGCCTTTTCATTTTCTTGTAAAATGTTTTGATACACATGTTTTGATGTGTTCATTGTTCCCACAACAGTCACCAGATTCTGAGGCAGCCCTAAACAATGATGCTCCCACCACCATGTTTCACAGGCATCAGGTTTTGGTGTTGGAGTACATAGTGTTTTTTCTGTTAGCATTCAAGCAATTTGAAGGGTGTGTTTAGAGGAAGAATTTATTAACAGTACTTCAATGTTCTGGTTAGCCTTGCAGAAAAGGGACATATTGTAATTTTAATGTCTTTCAAAACATCAAACCCTTTACTGAGCCCTTAATATTATATAACTAAACATTACCTGTTAAATTTTTTTATCCGAATTGTTCATTTGGATCATGCCATTGCTGTCAGTCCTCCAAATCCCCAAACATCTTCTGTGACTTATCACATTGTTCTGTGATTGGGGCTTATTTCCATGTTGCAGTTTGCAAGTTAAGTCTTTTATTGCCACTATTTAGTTTCTTGTTGTGTTTAGTCCAAATATATGGTGAGGTATATTTGGGGCAAAGTTTATTTTTTCAGGCTAATGCAAAAAGTTAGATCCTGTATATCTTCATGAAGAATAATCAGAACTGGTCTTAATACCATGGCTGTAAATTTAGCCATGTTTCACAGCCAATTTATGGGATTCAAAAAATTCTGTCCTGAAGTGCACTATGATCAAAGAAAATTTAATGAGTGATTATCTCTAATAAGTGACATTGATGGCAACTCTTTCAGATTTTTAAGAAGATTATGCCTCAGCTCAACAATCTCAAAGATTTAATTTGGCTCTTGAAGGCAACAGTTGCTTTTTTTTCTTTAACTTCGGTTCATGCAGTTGAGTCATGTGGCTTGTTATTTGGAATGATGTGAGCTCCACATTTGAAATTCAATTTAAATGAAATGAAATTAATGCATTATGCAGGAATACTAAGTACATGTGGAAACATCTGAAAAAATGACAAAATGTTCAATATTGGATGAATTCTGTGAAAGGAGAGTCCTTGTAATGTTGACAAGTGGAGCACTGTGTAACCTGTGAGTGCTGCCAGTGTTTATTCTTGCTATTTTTTCTTATTGTTTCAGTCCACATATTGATGCATTTTACTATAAACAGAACCACCACACAACATAACTGCTTTCAGCAGACGTTTATGAAATGAAAGAGACCTCAGTGTCTCATAGGCCTTGTTTTTAGCTGATATTAATATTTGTTTTGTATGATTTGATCACAAATAAAAAAAAATCAGATCAATATGGAAAAGTAGTGTTTACTTTGACTTTACTTTGGATTTATTTGCAGACGTATAGCCAGATGTTAACGGTGACTGTAGTCATGATTTGGTATGAACTCAGTCCTGTCTGCCATAAAATAAAAGTCAATGTCCCAACCTTTTCTGATTTTGGGGTTGTAGATGCTCATCTTAAGTGAAGTGCTTGATTAAAATGGCTCTTCACACTTGCTTGTCTAAAACCTTCTTGTTTGCATTTGATGAAGTGATTCTGAACTTTACTTTGTGGTAGTTTGATCAGAAGTAAACTACATTCTTAAAAAAATAGTGTATTTGTCTTATATGTCTTGAGTGGAAGATTCTCTGAAAAACCTTTAATTTACATAGAACCTTTTTATTATGTTGAGATTCATTAAACTTTTAAAAAAGGTTCTTCACATTCCCACATCACATTTACAATGCTGATTCTTTAAAGAACCATCCACTGAAAGATTCTTTAGGTAAACATTTTTTGTTTGATGTCTGTAATGGGTTGCATTGATGTTTGAGTGAAGATGACTGCAAATGTGTGGAAAACCTTATAGACATGAGATGACGGGAAGAGTTAAAAAGCAGGAAAACTGAGGAATGCTATGAATGGAGTGGGTGAAAAACGACAGCAATGAGAAGCAGAGTTAGGGAGAATCCCAGGCTTGTCCTTCATCTCCATCTGAAGTGCTGAGCTGCAGTAAGAGGAGAGTCCTCACTTTTCATTCATTCCCATACCTAACAAGGTTCTTTACCCTTTTTACCTCCCCATTCACCATTATAACAGAAGGGCCCCTTGAACAGGAAGTGAGGGAGACGGCTGGAGAAGTAGTTAAAATAAAATCAAAAGAGGGTTTTATGTAGGACCTGGGGAAAGTGAAAAGAACCTTGTCTTGCACAAGTTCCTTGTAGACTGCAATAACGTTCACCTCCCTTTTTTACAAGGTGTGTTGTTTGATCCAGATGCTAGTAAATGAAATGTGAGGTCTGAATTATAAGTAAATTTCCACTTTGTGTGTCTGTGTTAAAAATGCATTCATTGTAGAGTGGGAGCTCTGTTACTTGTCTAGTATGTGTGTTCTGTTATTTTGTGCATGTTGGGCCTACGCACCAGCTTATATACAGCGGTTCTTAAAAGTTTGTGAACCCTTTATAATGTTCTATTTTTCTGCATAAATATGAATTAAAACATCATCAGATTTTCACACAAGTCCTAAAAATAGATGATGAGAACCCAGTTAAACAAATGAGACAATAATATTATACTTCATACATTTGCAAAATATTACACTAAATGATCCAATACAAAATGAGAGCAACAACGCTATGTGAACCGCTAGAGTTAGGAGTTAATGTGAAGGTGAAATTACTCAGGTGTTTTCAGTCAGTGTGGTGAAGGTCAAGCGTGAGTGGGCACCCTGTTGTATTAACCAAAATATTTTGGACTCCACTAATACACTCAGGACAGATTGTGTACAATTGGGAGAAATTTAAGACCACTGCTACCATGCCCAGGAGTGGTCCACAAGGCAAAATCACTCCAAAAGCAAGGTGTGTAATAGTCTGCAAGGTCTCAAAGGACGCCAGGGTAATTTGTAAGTTAAATGTCTCTCTCACTTTGGCTAGTAATGTTCGTAAGTCCACCGTGAGAACACTGAGCAACAATGGTGTTCATGGCAGGGTCACCAAGATATTTGCAGAAAGATCACTGCTGCCCATCTGCAGTTTGCTAAAGACGATGTGCAACCGAACAAACGTTATCCCATCTGTGAAACTTGGTGGTTGTTGTATTATGTCCATGTTTTGCTGCATCTACACTAGGACGGCTTGCCATCATTGATGGAACAATGAGTCCTTTATACAACAGTGGATTATAAAGGAAAATGTCAGGACATCTCTCCATGAACTGAATCTCAAGAGTCATTCAAAGAAAGGCCCAAAAAGACTTTACAATGACTAATTTAAAGTCCTGACTATAGTCCAGTTGGAATGTTGTGGAATGACCTGAAGTGAGCATTTCATGTGAGAAAGCAGCATTCCAGAGTTGATGTTCTGTACAGAGATCTGGGCCAAAAATCCCCCAAGCTGATGTACAGATCAATTAGGAAACGTAATTAGAAACATTCAGTTGTAGTTATTGCTGCAGAAGGTTCATCCTCTTTGGCCACTCACAAGATGGAACAATGGATTATTAATGATCAAGTACAATAATCTTGTCTTGTTTAATTGGGTTCTCATTAACAAGAGTGAACTTCACATGAATTTTGTATCTATTTTTCAAAAACGTGTGCACAAAGGTGACATATGGACATTTTTTACTGAATATTTCTAATGTTAATGACGTTTGGAAGCTTGATAGTAAGTGAAAAAAAGAATTATTGATGTTGTTGGTATGTTGCTACCAAACCCCTATACAGCTTTCACACAGTTGGCTGTTCATCACAGACGTCACATTTCCATGTGAATGCACACAATGGTTAATCATAGTTTGAGTATCTAAGCCTGTGTTGACAGAGGAAGTTATTAACTGAGGTCATAAAACAGGTCTCCTGTCTCCTGTTTTGATGAGCTGTAAATGAGTTAAGACTGCTTTGTGAACAAGCTTTATGAGGCAGGTTCTTGTCATTTTTCTTTGAGTTCATCAGTTATCAACATCTCATAAGTGTTTATTCTCTCTCCTCTCTTCTTCCTCTTTAGGGGCAAACGGAAGCCTGTGTGGTGCTGCAGGTTTCTCAGTCTGCTCAGGAGAACGCTGAGTATTATGTGCTGTTACAGGGCTCATCTCTCCATCATGTCACTACAGCTCAGAAGAAAGAAGAGGGCCATGTATTGAGCTTCACTGTGCCTGGTGAGTCTTATGAGCTGTACATTTACATTTGAGGCATTTAGCAGACGCTGTTATCCAAAGCGACTTACAATTGGGGGTTAGGTGCCTTGCTCAAGGGCTCTTCAGTCGTGACCTGCCCGGGGATCGAACCGGCGACCTTCAGGTCACCAGACCAGATCCTTAACCACTCATAATATCTGTATCAAGCCTTAGAAGCCCATTCTTATCTGTTTGTTGGCTGACCTGTAGAAGCTCAGGATATTTACTAAAGAACAGATTTTATAAAAACAGATCAGATGACCTCGTTCAAATGTTATTGTATTTTAAGCTGTTTTTTTCATGGATTTATAGGGTGAATTATATTAAAATTACATTGAAATACAGTAAATGATATACTTTGTACAGTGTAGTATTATGAAGTACCAGTTTATATACAGTGTATGTAACCTCTTATGAATTGAAGAACAAATATGGAACTTATGAATAAAAAGCCATTTAGCCAAATTCAGATATAAGTTTATTAAGGTGACTTATGTAGCATGAAACATTTACACAACTTGGTGATAAATCTCTGAAATCTGGATGGCAATTTAATTACTTCATGATGAACATGTTTATAATGTGTTTTCAGCAAACACAGATAATATTCTCCCAGTGGAGTCAAAATATTACCACCCAGACCAAGTAAATGGTTGAATAACTCTTGAATAAGAGGAGGGGAAAAACACTGACATGGCCTCATACTGTAGGTCTTTGTATATGTGAAAGAGTAACAAACAGATGTAAATGCCAGGATCCAATTTTCCAATTTTAACTTGCCAATATTTATGTCAAAGTTTCCATAGAACAGTGTGAATAAAATCTCTCACTAATATCTGATAGAAATAAACACATGAACTTATTTGCAAATTGATGTTGCTAATTTAACACCTTTTTTCTCAAAGGTCACAATGTCTCAGAGAAGGTCTCACTTCAAGTGTATTGCTGGGAGGATGGTAGCAACCCAGTTACCCTTCTTACTGGTTCAGAAGAACTGTCATTGGAATATAAAAGGGACAGCATACAGGAGGTGGCCAGTGTCCTCATATCTAAACCTGACCACCTGTCCTCCAGCTCTTACCACGATATCCAGAGGCAGTTTCCTCTTGGAGAGGGTTTCCAATCTAGTTCAGATATGACTGTGCACCCTGAGACCTTCAGCCATGGTCAGACAGAGGACACTTTAGGATTTGACCAAAGATTAGATGAGGCCAAAGAAGGGCTCCCTGATGTAGAGGAAGAGAAAAAGCACAGCTTGAATGACAGTTCAGGGTGCTCAGAGCTCATTTCGGAATACAGATGCTCACCTGGGCCATGCAGTACTTTTGATGTGAAAATTTCACAAGCACTTGCAAATATGCACTCATATCTAGAATGGAATGGTCAAAAAACACAAGAATCACAAGGTAAGAACATTACACTGAGTTCTCATTTTATTTCTTTCAGGATGGTTTAACCTCTGTTGTGGTGGCATGACATTAAGCTTGACCATATTAGTCTTCACAATACTGATATAGCAGCAGATGTCAATATGTAAACATCTTATCAGTTACTGAATATTGTTTTGGGTACTGTAGACGTCTTGA
>BRDA01048605.1:0-18518 GCA_036984385.1 Crenuchus spilurus | reverse complement strand
ATATATATATATATATATATATATATATATATATATATATATATATATATATATATATATATATATATATTCATTCTCTGCTTCAGCTGAGCATATTTTTTAGGCCTGTAAGCTTGTTTTGATGCTGTTAAGATTTTTAACTTTACTCACATTTTCTCTCTTAAAAACTTGACTCAAACCTGACCAGCTGAAATAGGCTATATCAGCAAAGTAATTTCTTGCCACTTCATAAATGTTTCTAGAAACTCGGGCGGTTTGAAATATTGGGCACACTCATCTCGAGACTGGAATGCCTGAATCAGTCTCTGGGGGGTCCTGAAAGCTCTGGCGCTGATATGAGGCTGCATGCTGAAATGTGCTACTGCTCCACTTGTGTAACTGTGTTTACATGTCTGAGTCACAGAGGCCAGACGACTCCGATTTAGCAGAGCCTTCCTCTAAGCCACCTGCCCTTCCATTCAGGGCTGACCTTCATGCTTATAGGGAGGCAGCTTCTGACCTAAATACATTCAGATGGGTTTAATAAGGTCAATGAGCAGTTTGATTCGACAGCTTATTAAAGCCTTTCAGAGGTGTTTGTTGGGGAGGGAAGTGTTCACTGGAGCTTTGACAGAAGCTCACCGAGTTGTGAAGGAAAGTTAAAATAAGTTATTTTATGTAGACTTGAAAAACTGCTTACACTGCTGAACAGCATGCGGTTCATTTTCAGTACAACTCAACCGATATGAAAACTGACAATGTTATCATTTTTATAAACTCTAATATTGGCTGATTTTATTTATTTTTTTAATTGTTTTTTCCAATAATTTTTGTTAAACAGTACTTAGTTCTAAATTCTCAGTTCATTTCTTCTTTTTCTGATTGTTTACGTTTTGATTGAAAGTTGTTGAAGCTGCTATTTACTGTTGATCAGTCAATAGCAGTTTAGTACTTAGCAAATCGCTGTCTGTTGAAATTATAGCCCAACATCTATTTTACATTTTAATGCAGTTGCTGTTTATTTACTAAATTTGTCTATTAGGTAATAAATATGAAATATAAAATGTGACTTGTGCAAAGGTTGATTCATTTGATTTATTTATAGTACGTAACATTTAGCCAATCAGTTATTTTGCTATTTTATTTAAATTTAAGAATATTTAAATTTCTGATTTCCTAATTAAGTGAAAATTAAAGATGCACCGATATGAAATTTCCAATACAATAACTGCTTGTGGCCGATCCTGATAGCATCCTAACCATTTAAACTATTTTAATGTAAATTCAGTACCTCATTGAAAAGTTTTTAATATTGTGAGAAAGTTCATTTGTGATCATAATTTAATTTAAAAATGTAAAATGTTATATTTATGACGTAAAGTTGAACAGTATGGCTTATAGCTCAAAAAATCATATATTTTATTCAGAGTTTACAGACTGACAAAAAAAACAAAAAAAAAACTTTGAAATATGTCACTTTGTGTAATTAATGTAAAATCTATAATATTTTAACTTTTATAGTGAGATATATATATATATATAGGCAAACAGTGTTGGAGTGAGCAGAAGAGGGTGTTTTGAGGTCTAAAAATTCTCACTGTACAAAGCTAAGAATAGGACACAAAATTTTCTGATATTATTTCAGTATAATTATAGCGATTTAGTTTTTCTATTTATCTGTAAATATATGGGCTACTGATGTATCGTGCATCCCTACAGCAAAACGAGTCCGATTTGTAGATTTTTAAATATTTTTATGCTTTTGTTTTTGCTGAGAGAGTACATATGGGTCACACTTGTCTGTTGTGGGTGGAATGTCAGACAAAGGTTAATGCACCACTTTTTTCACCTCTCAGTCAGACACATGCACCTGTTTTGCACACTACCCACACTGCAACATTCACGCCCTGTGAGTTTGGCCTGTTTCTTTGCACCGTTTCTCACTGCCAGGGTGCTGTAGATGATAAAGCTGCTTATTGGTTCATATGAACGTTATGCATTATGCATGTCAGAGAAAGACACGCTGGAGTTCTGTTGATGGTACATCCAGGATCAATATATCTGACCATTTGTCTGTTTGTGTTGCCTGGAAACATGTTCTCACATTACGAGGATCACACAGAGGATCCTCGCAAGGGCGAGAGAGCACGCGCCGGCGTTATCGGCAAACATCGCAGCCAGTCCACTGGAGCAACAAACAGCCGAGAGGTGGCTGCTCTGCCCTGTAAAGCTCTCGGGATTTGAAAGGCAGTGCCTGTGTAAATCATAAGTTAATGAGTAAAGCGCTCGGCCCATATGGACATGTGCTCCAGAAGATACCAGGGTCTATATGCAGGACATAAGGCATGTGGCCATTTCCTATCATCGTATAACTTCATATCATGGTGTCAGACTTTATATGATATGGTTTTCACAATAAGTGTAGTATCATTTTAAGATGTTAAGTTTTACTGAAATGTCCTGAATTTAACATTCAAAACATATGAAACCTAAAATGTGGCTTCTGCAAAAGTTATGGCTTAATTCAGGGGTGTCCAAACTTTTCTTGTTGGGGCCAAAAGGAGAAAAAATATGTGCAGTCACAGGCCACAGACTCGTAGGACCACAGTAGTACTATAAGAGTTGGACAGGGTACATTTTTAAAGTAGTCCAAAAAACACTCCACCAGCACTAAACATTTACTCACAGTGGCATTTTTAAAGCCCAATTTTGCAGAAAAACTACAAATCTGGCTATCCTAAAAGTTCCTGTGCTGGGTTTTTTTGCACTTGGTTTTCATGAAAAAACTGGTTTTGTTGAGCACCTTCTATTCTCATTCAACAGCTGTGCCTGACCTGAAAGAGTGATGTTTCATATCTCTTAACATTATACTCCTTCATTACAGCAGCTGTTTCCTGTTAAACACACACACTTCCCTCTGAACTCAGTGAACAAATAATAATTTTATGAAACTGCCTGAAACCTTCTGCATTGTCTATTTGTTGTTTCTTTGGAGTTGTCATGTCTACCCAAAAGCTCAGGAACAGGAACGTAGGTGTAACGGCGTCAGACGGAAAAGGAGATGTTGAGCGTTTTAGATTTTTTTTACATTGCAGTGACACCCAGTTTTTTTTTTTTATACCTTGCGGGCTGACTTTGGACATGCCTGGCTTAATTTATTTATAGCATGTTAAATAAAGTAATCAATAGAAATTTGCATGAACTCTTTAAGTCATAGTCATCAACATGACTTGAAATGTTTTTTTATATTAGCTATACATAAAGTTATACAACAGTTTACCTTTTTGAATTAAATTGTGAACACAAATTAACTTTGACACCACATACAATTTACAGTAACATTATTGTTGTTATTGTTAAAGCTCTCAGGATGTGAAAGGCAGTGCCTGAGTAAATCCAACATTAATGGTTTTCTCTGTAGTTGCAATATTTAAAGAAACATTTTCTGAACAATCTTTGTCCCCATATCCTGTTTATTTAAAATCTAAGCCAGTTAGGGATGCATGATAGCGTTGTCACAGTATCAGAATTTTGACTTCAGTACCAATACAAAGTACAGTGGTAACCCTACTTACGAGTTTAATCCGTGCAGGAGCCAAGCTCGTTAGCTGGTTTGCTCGTTAGCTGGATGCATTTTCCCCATAAGAATACATGTAAAACTGATTAATCCGTGTCAGCCGGCCAGTATACAGTATACTTTAATATGCTAAATAATGTGTTTATATGGGTTTTTAAAACATAAACGAGACGACGACGGTGCTCGTGTAGGCTGGTGGAGGACAGGAGGACGGGTGTACGTGTATGGCATGGTTACACTTATCATATGAAAAGTAAAAGTAAAATGTATCTAACTTTCTTGTTCACTACCTTTTGCTGTCTTTGTGTCGCTTTCACTAGCACTTTCACTTTCACTGGACAGCGGTCAAAGGTAATGACTGACCTCTTTTTCTACGCTAGCATCTAGGGGATGCTACGACCACAGCGCCCCTAGCGGTTGGCATACTTGAACTAATTTAGGCTACTTGTTACTTGGAATTTTATTCGTTACCTGAAACTAAAATATTCTGAGATCTCGACTCGTTACCTGGAATACTCGTATATAAATAGAAAAACTAAATTATTGTTATTAGCATTGAAATTATAGCTGAGAGTTCCAGCTGATGGTTTTGTCTTATTTTTAGTTTGTACAGAATTGCTAGACTCCACAACGACCTCTGCTTTACACTAAGACCACTGATGGCCACAATGTAACATTAATTCTACATTACATTATTTACATTAAAATGATTTGTTCAACATCAGCCACAATCAATTATTAATAACTAGCTATTGGATTGAAAAAATTCTGTATTGGTACATCTGTAATTATGTATCAGTCAATCAATCAAGACCTGTTTAGTGCCTGAAATTTTATTCTTTAGTTTTGTACTGGTGTTAATATGTTAATTTGGAAGTCTGGGTTACTTTTGACACCAATTTGCGGAAAAATATTGATAACAGTGACATTTCTGGTTTGAAATTATCACTGGTAATAACTGATTGTGGCCGATACTGATATCAAACCAAGAATTAAAACAAATTATTTTAATGTAATGTAATATTTACAGTGTTTTTTGGCCATTTGCAGTCTTTACAAGTAGTCATAAAGTGGCCAGCAGAGGACGCTCTTGGGACTGTACAAGCTACTATTGGCCAATACATTGGCTGTCGATATATCGCGCATCCCTAACTGATAGGCTTTTTATTGTAGCTCCCTGTGCACTGCACTCATATAGTATTGGAAAAGTTTCAAAATGTAAATTTTATCATTGAGTTTTAGATCACAATAGTAACAGTCATAGTGCGGAGAGAAGAATCCAGGGGCCGAGATGCCCAAGTTTGACTGCAGGCGCTATTTAATTAAGGCTTCTACGCAAGCTGCCTGATAAAGGCTTCATACATCTCTGATCCGAGCCAAGCTTGCTCTCAGAGCACTGGGGTTAATGAAGGTAGAGTCTCTCTTGCTGTCTTCTTCTTTTTTTCTTATTTTTTCCCTCTCTCTTTCTCTCTCACTCTTTCTCTACCCCCTCCCATTTCCTTCTCTTTCTTCACCTCTCTCCCACTCGCTCTGTCGCTCTCTACGCCTCTCTCCCACTCTCTTTCCCTCTCTCTCCCTCCCTTTCTCTCTTCGAGGTGCCTGATCAGACTCTGCGGCGCTCTTCACATGCTCTCTTGGAAAAAAAACGAGAGAGAGAGGGAGAAAAAGTGGGTCATGGCGACCTATTTTTCTCACAGTTCACGGAGGCAGAGGGTGGCAGAGCTGTCGTCAGTCAGATGGGGAGCAGGGCTTGATAGGGAGGCAGGGCCTTGTCTCCAGACGCAGCGACACAGAAGTGGGTCAGCGGCAAAGGCTACATCTTGTAAACGGCTTGTCGTATTGTGGAGGAAGCTGCAAATGAACCGTAGATTATATACCCCGGGCTGTGCACGGAGGTCCTCCCTTCTTCCAGGCTCTTCTCCGACCATGCTCAAATTGTTCCAGAAGAAACATAATACACTATACAGAATCCGTTCAGCCGAGAACCAATTCCAGGTTCAGATGTCTTTCTTGCTCCCAGTGCAGAATAAAAAATAATACAGTCCTTTGAAACTGCGTTTAAGGTTCTCTTTGACGGTTCTTCACACCTCATCGCAATGAAGACTGAGTGAATTTAAGCCTTTCATGCACTGTTGTGAACTTCATTTTCCCCACGCCTGAATTGCCCAGATCAGGAGCAGTTCCTTTTTTCTTGATGTGGCCCAGTTCTGCCAAACACCCTTCACCTCCACTGAGACATAAGCAAAAGCTCGGCAGAATTTACGACGACGTGAAGAGCTGGACTTTGGAACTTGAGAACCGTATCCTTTACGATCTTCATTTCAGTACAGAATGGTATGGATCTAAGAAGGAACAAATGGGACTTTGACCCTGATGCCTGTGTTTTTTAGTCTCTGAGTTATGCTGAAGTGACTTGCGGGCCTGAACTGTGCCACAAGTGCGCTGACTAATGGAACCCAAATTGGCAAGGTCCTGTATCCGGTGCTAAACGTGGGCTATATTTACCCAGGTGTTCAGGGCTGGAGTGGTGCATAACACATCAGCCTGGAGTGAGGTTGTATGCTGAAGATTAGCATCATGTATTTTTTATTTTAATGGTTCCGGACCCGACAACCTGCTCTTTGGTGTTATTATTAGCTAGTGGACACTTAGCCTCGGTGCAAAGGCCCATCACGCTAATCAAGCCATGATGTTTGGTTGTAGGGGCGTCTTTAGGCAGAATGTTGGGGTGAGTGCACACAGGCAGTGATCTGAAGTGTGGCTGGAGACGAGGAGGCCTGCAGCCGGTTCAGGACTGGCTCTGGCCATTCAGTGGGCCGGCAACAGGGAACAGAACAGATGGTTTCCAGCAGGACCACAGATGACATGTGAGCGCATTACAGCAAGGAAAGGTCAGCAGATAGTGCCGGCTGGACGCTTTTCGGCCCATAGAAGGATGAGTTCTATGCCGTCCATCCCGCCTGAAATATTCTAAACCCGGTGGGATTGTTTGGACATTTTGAGTTTCTTGTAATATAATGGGCCTGCATTTGCCTCTGCTTTAGATTTCCCTACCATTTCCCTACCTTTTCCTTAATTTCCTTGGGTACTTTTATTCGGCCATTCTGAACGAGGTCCACAAGACCAGCCTATGTTCAAACATGGATGCAATAAAGTGAAAACATTCAATCCAGTTCAGGTTAGGAGATTATTCCAGACCATTTTAGGCTGCATTTGGGAAAGTAATTTTGCAAGGCTTCAAACAGGTTGAGGTTAAAATGTTGATGCTGTGAGTCAGGTCTAATTCAGGTAGGGCTATATTTAAGTTTGGCCCAAACTTATTCCAGATCAAAACCCTTTTCAAGTTTTGTCAAGATAGTCTTGACAGAATTTCTAGTCACATAGTGTTCTGGGTGTATATTTGTGTACAAATTGTGTACAGTGAACTGAGGTCCAGATGTGTTTTTTAGTTTTTTTGTTTTTTTTTAGTTTTCTCAGGCTTCAGATTGCAGTCAGGTACAAGTGTTGCTACTGTGGGTCAAAACAAATTCACGTAGACCTTACTTAGGCTATATTTGAGTCTGGACCAAACTTGTTCCAGATCCAAAACTTTTTTTAAGCTTAGTCAAGCTAGTTCAGGCTTCAGACACAATGTTCTGTTGGGATCTGATCCAAATATTCACAGCCAATTAAAGCCCTTATCCCATTCACCACGATGTGGTGTTAAAACAAGCAGGCGTGTACATCTCACCTCCTCTTCCCACGCTCCAGCGTCAAAGGCATGGAGGACAGTCCAAATATTTGCTTAAAGCTGTGAACCTTGGTGCAGCGCTCTGGTGCATCCAAGGGTACGGCATTTGCACGGTGATAAAATTCTCTCTCCTCTCACAGGACACATCCTGGAGAATTTTCTCTGGCAAATTGTTCTCTGGCATCGGCAGATTCAGGAGATTCAAGACCGTGCAGCCAAGGCTTAGTTCTTTATCGGTCCTTTCCTGTCCATGTAGTGTCTCATAAAACAACAATTTGTTCATCGACTCATGCAAAGGTTTTTTTCGCCGACTATTCCTCAGCTGTCTCAGGGCCACATCATTGTAGAAGATTCTGCTTATTCTTAGAGATGGTACTCTTGCAGTAAAGGATTCATTCTAAAGAGCTTGTCTAGGTCCTCAGCCTTGATGGTAACCCATGTCGGGCATGTTTTCTCTCTGCACAAGCATTCCCCTCATCTTAAGACTTGTCGGGAAGTTTGCACACTAGAGCACCAGCACCGAAATCACTCCACCATCTACCCACCACCCCGTGGAAGTATGTTAATTTGTGGTTGAGGTTAAAAATATGCCAGACAGACATTTTGAAATTCTGCCTGTATCTCGGAGTTCAATGGTAGGGTTAGAGATCTTGCGTTCTGATAATGCCCTCCCCACTGGGGGCCAGATAAGAGCAGCGGCGCAGATTGAAAGAGGGAGGAGAAAAAACACGAGACATTGGAGGAGATTCGAGATGTCTATCAGGCAGCATGAAGGTTTTGTCTTGCAGATCCAGTTCAAGGACGCCTGCAGGCAAGGCAGCTTGCGCCGTGCCAGCGATGCCGCTCAAGGTCACCCACACTCGCCCTGTGACATTCAGGAACAACAGGAAACAGAGGAGGAGGAGGAATAAGGGGGGCACTGAAAAAATCCATCATCTTCCCTGCTGTGCTACGGAAAACAGGCTTTAACCCCCTCTGTGACTCCGGACTCCTGATATGCCGACACAATAAACTGTGATCGAGGGCTGCTGCCCGCTCTGTGCCTGGCAAAGCTGAAAAAGAGTCGAGGCAGCTTTGTAGTGTCAGAGTCAGAGTGTGTGTTAACTTGAGGGAAGGAGAAGGAGAGTCTTTAAAGTTATTTAAAGAAACAACCATCCAAATTTGACTGCTGCGGTGGTTTCAACGACCAGCTGAACTTCATGACTGTCCAAGCAGTCGCCTTTACCCCTCTGCCTCTTAAATCTAGCTTTATATAATAGCTACCACTTACCCTACTGCCCAGAACTTTTCATCTCTCTCAATCTTCCAGTTTTTGCATATGCAGCGATTTTTAGCTTCTTGCATTGAAAAAATATCAGTAAGTGAAATCATCTTAAATCTAGTCAAAGTGCCTATTTCTCATCTTGAGTGTGTACACTTATTTTAATATAATTTAACAAATGACTAGACACAACTGTCACGTTTTAAGCAAAATGATCTCCCTGTACTGGCAGATAATTTTGCTTTTTTTTTACAGCTTTTGTCTTAAAACAAATCTACTAATATAGTCAAATGATTTTAAGTTAATAAAGTGATTAAGTTAAGTAATCTTATATTAAGATTTGTGCTGTCTGATTAGTGCTAAATAGGTTTGTCCTATAACCTAGTGCACATTTTTATGTTGAGATGTAAGAAGTTTCCATTAAAAGAACAAAAATGTTTGTTTGCTGTCTTTTATCATTTATAGAAAGAAAGATCAGAATCGGTCAGTCGTGTTAGAAAAATACACAAAAGACAATTGCACTCAGTGCATCTCTAGTAAAAATGCACCTTTACCTGTTAGAATGACACACACTAACTGCTGTGGCTCCCACCTTGCAGTACTGTTCACCATTGACTGATCAGTGGTTATTTATGAAGTATGTATACTCAGTGGCATATCCCAGTGGCATCTCACTTGCTGAATTAATTCAACCACAAATGCACCTCATCAATGAAATTCCAAAAGCATAATCCGGTGTTGTGCCATTCAGCTGACTGGCCGGCCCCGTACCCACTAACTAAATGAAGACGGCTGAAAGCTGACCTTACACAACACATACAGGAATATTTTAAATGTATTAGGAACTACTGCCATGTTCATAAGTCAGACACACAACATTGTTAGAAAATAATATTTAAATAAAATACATTTAAACAAAATTATTGATTGTCACACACTGCTCCACAGCAATATCTGGTGGGTCCGCGCCCCTCCTGCCCCTCATGTATAGATGCCTCTGCATTTGTTTGACTGTTTAAACCTGCTCAGACATGCTAACTTAAGTTCTCTGCTTTGCAATCTTCATAACTAAGCTTTCAGGATAGTTTGTTACTGTTTCACTAGGGTTGTGTACTAGCCAGAACCTTCTGCATACAATATTTATTGTGATACAGTAGTTACGATTCAGTATGTTGCTGATATACTGAAAACAATATATTGACATTTTAATCTAATTTTTCATAGAAAACACATCAAATCCCCAAAGCCCCTTTTTTCAGAAGTGCTAGTGATACATTGCCGAAGGGTAGCTAGTGCACTCTGAGGAAAGCGCAAATCCCCGGTACTGATGGGTCGCCTGGCAGAGGCCCGAGGCAATCAACGTTGTTTATAGTGCTAGGAAGAGTGTGTCATCTTGCCTACCTGAAGAGAGAGCACGACCAATTCTGCTCTCTCGAGGACCCTGCTGTCGATGGCAAGCAGCATGAACTTATGATCCTCGGGTTGTAGTGGCAGCACCTTAGTCTACTGAGGCACTTGTTGCCCCGTACATTTTTAAGTAGCCTATTTTTTAATGTAACCTCTGTAATCTGTACACTGTTCAGTTGTGCTAAATTGGTGCAGCTTATTTATATTAGAAAGTACTGAATGTATTAAAAGTTACATAATAGAAGAAGTGAGTATTAAACATTTCAGTTCTTTGATTTCTCTGTGCAGCTCTAACTTGAGCGTATTGATGTTTTCCTGCAGCTTTGACGCAGCTCATAATTCATTAAAGCTGGACTTAGTGGACTTTGATCCCCGCCAACCTGTGACACACTGGACTTGACTTCAAAATGAATGTGAATCAGCAAACTCTTAAAGTCTTGTCTGTCTTCCCGTTCAGATGCTCTTAGCACTTTTCTTATCTTTTTTTTTTTCTCTCTTTTTTTGTCAGCGGTTTGATTAAACTGAGAAACAGTGGGGACCGAACAATCAATAGGCGCCGTCATGAGTCCACATCGGCGGGACCGTAAATCTTCTGCAGGCTGCTGTCCAACTCATTCCCTTTCATTTTTGCAGATTAGTTTTCCCATTACTCAAAACAGATGTGTTTGGAGATGATGAATTATCCGGTTACACTGAATTTGTCATCGGTTGATATGCGCCGTGCTCTCGGGGCAGTGCTTCTCCTCAAGTCCTCCACGTAGCGCGTCGCTCTGACATCTCGGACGCTCTGTGCTGCGGTGCTCCCGTTCCTTCCCCGAGTTCCCGAGCTCTTATCTTCCATCTGGGCTACAAGACGAGAGATGGCTCTTCTTTTTTTGAACGTGCCTGGCTTTCCTCCATCATTTAATTAAGAGTGGGGAGATTACTGGAGACTGCAGGCTCATGTAGATCTGATTAAACTTGTGTAACTCTGCTGCCTGCCTCCGCACAGCAGTCAGCCACTGTCAGGAAGGAGGACGGTGTAGAGAGGGAGATAATAGTGTAGCATAAATATCCCCCCGTCCTTGGGCTGAGAAACCTTCGTATTGGTCTTTTGTCCGAGCGGTTAGTGTGTTATTCTCCCTGCTGATATCTTGAGGGGGCAAGTCGGAGAAAGATTTGGACTGCCCACAGGAGCAGAGGCCTGGCAGGATCTGGGAGGGTGAATATATTGCCAGGCTTGGGTGATTTGATATTTGTTTATGGATGTGACTGATATATAATTTATTATTTACAATAATTGGGAAAACTAAAGTGTTATTATTGCTCACATAGGCTGTGTTCACATTGCCAGGCTGGAGTGATTCAAATCAGATTTGGAGTCACTTTCATATGGTCCTAGGTCATTCTATTTATAAAGGCCAGAATGGATTTCTTATGTCTTTGGGTCTGTACACATGTGTTTAGTGTTAAACTAGTTCTGACTTCACTTCTGTTTACACACAGAGCTGCTAAAACATCAGCCGACGATCATGTACTCCACCAGCTGTGTCCTGTCCTCCTGAGCTAAACACCATCACACGTCTGTTTTACCAGTTTTTATAGTCTGTCATGCCAGGGTTGCCAGATCCCCAAAAATCCTCTTACCTGTTGTCATACAGAAGACCACACTACACATAAGCTGAAACTAGCCAAAACTCTAAAAAAAATAAAATAAAATAAAATTTAAAAAAAATCCAGCAACTGCATTTTTGCAAACCTGGCAACCCTATTCAAATATGGCTGTTTTTGTTGGTAACTGAGGCGACGTGCATAAATGTATCATTGTATATGCGTGGCATTTCAGAGACCGATTCACATTACAGACAGCTCACTTACATACACATTACACTTATATTGCGCCTTTCTAGACAACCAAGGTCTTTACAATCGACACACTTCATATACACACCCTCTGGCGAGAAGCAGCAGCCAGTCGCACACAGCAAACTCTCACCTGGAAGTGACCGTCCACCAGTCTAGACTGCATCAAGCACTAGGCGGATCACCCAGGACAGAGTGCCAGCCAAATCTGGGCATACATTCATTCACACACACCAGGGTAATTTTTTTAGAATATCCAGTTCACCTGACCTCCATGTTTTTGGACTGTGGGAAGAAACCGGAGACCCCGGAGGAAACCCATGCAGACACGGGGAGAACATGGAAACTCCACTCAGATGGGGACTCGAACCCAAGACCTCAGCGCTGAGAGGCGAACGTGCTAACCACTAAGCCACCGTGTCGCCCCCAAAGCCCCTTTACATTGGAGGCATTTAGCAGATGCTCTTATCCAGAGCGACTTACTGTTGGGGGTTAGGTGCCTTGCTCATGGGCACTTCAGTCATGACCTGCCCAGGCCACGGCTGCCCCCACGTTTATGAACCATCACCATAGTCAAATCTGATCTGAGCAAAAAATCTACATTAATGAGACTGTAATGTGAATGTATCCGTACCTAAGCTATGGTTAGTAATTCCAAATGATCTTTTTGTGTCCTATTTTTAGCTTGTACACAGTGTCCTCTGGCCGCTGCTTTGGGACCTGTATTATTGGCTGTTGCATCAAATTAAAATGATTTGTTTAAATTATTGATATGATATCAATATTAGCCCCAATCAGTTATTAATTATCAGTTATCATATCACACTTTTCATATTTCTGTTGCAGTGTTGACTTCATATTTGTACATGTACATCGTCTGTTTCTCAACAGCAAGAACGCAAAGAATGTACTTGAATGTTCTACCAAAGAACATTCTTGAAGTGACCTTGCAACTCAAGCACAGAGAACGCAGGTCTGAGATACGATGTACTTGCTACACTACATGTCCAAAAGTTTGCGGACACTCCTTCTAGTGAATGCATTCATCAACTTGAAGTTGACACTGATGTATAAGAGCACACACAGCCTGTAGAGAAGTACCGCCAATAGAATACAACTACGCATAAACCTGTTGGCACCATATCTAATGCCAGGCGTGGGCTAGCGGGCACAGCATTGAGCTGTGGAGCTGTGTTCTCTGCTCCATCCAGTACTTTTGGGATGAGGTGGTGGGGATCATCGTTGTGGATGAATACAATCAGAGTGTCCCAATACACAAAAACGTTTGTCTGTATTGTGCATATTGTACAAACTTTGAAGGTGATGTTGGTGTGGAACAGATGTGCTCTTGGTATTTGGGGTGGAGCAAGACCAACTTCTGGGTTCTTTATCTGTGCTTGACATTGGAATGAAAGCAACAACACAGTTCTCATCAGGTTCTGCTAAGGGTTCTGTATTTATTTGAGGGTGTCTGTGTGCCCATTTCTGGGCATAACTAATACTGTGGACTGTTAAGCATCTCTTGTTCAGATCTGTTAATACTTTTTTTGGGTGATATTTGGAAAAAGAACCATCAGCGTTTTTGAAAAATGAATATTGCCCAACCTTACATGTCACTGTAATTGGCACCTGCAGCTGCGCTGGCGTCCGACGGGCATTCGGGAAGGGGGGACGTAGGGGGACGGTTCTGCAGCTTTGCGTGACAGCTGCCTAATTGGGCATTCTCCCCTTGCAGCACGGCCGTCTCCTGCAGCCGGGGCCTCTGACGAATAGCGGCGGATTACAGATGAGGGCACGGCGACCCGCTCGACCTTCCTCGTGAGCCGAGAGAGGGAGGGGCCCCGAGGGTTGTGCGTTGGGGGGAGGGCGCGAGGGTTTTGGCTTTGCCCAGGTCACCGGAGGATGAGGTCGTGAGAAGGTGGGGGGTTCTGCCAGGTGGCAGATGACAAAGTGTCACATGACGATGGGCCCATGTCAGTATGTCAAGGACGCTGCCATTGGCATTGTTGCAGTCTCTCTCTCTCTCTCTCTCACTCTCTTTCATTTGTTCCGGGGTTTTGTTCTGGTTTCACAGCCGCTGGCTGTCTTCACACCTCAAGCCCGGAGAGAGTGAGAGCAGAAGATGGCAGTTTCCTGAGCGTGGTGATTTTGAGTTCCTCTCTCTCTCTCCCTCTCTCTCTCCCCCTTTCCTCTGCTGTCTCCTCCCCCCAGCTGTGTGCAAGACTGCCAAGGTGAGGTTGTGTCCTCTTGTTAGGAGCGATTAATGGCACTCGTTATGTACATAATGAAATATTCCTGCTGATGCAAAAGGTGCTGTTGACTCGCCCGTCTCATCTCCGCCACTGCCGCCCTCGTTATTGCTGACTGAGCGAGAAGGAGCTGACTTTTCTCAACGCCGAGCCCCAAATCAGATGTACTTCTCAACTGCTTTTTGTTGTTGTGCTCTTCTTTACAGCGTTGATTCTGTTTTTGTTTATGCACAGCTCTCTTCAGGTCCCAGCGCAGAATTTCAGTTGGGTTGAGGCCTGAAATTTGACTAGACCATCAAACTATAAAACTAGACGTGCTGGTGTGCTTGAGATCATTGTCCAGTTGCGTAACCCAATAGCAGCCAAGCTTTAGCTGTCAGATAGATGGACTTGCATTTAAATCTAGAATACTTCGATGTACAGAGGAGTTCCTGGTTAACTCATTGACTGCAAGGTAGTGCTGGGCAATAAAACGATATCAATTTTTTTCACGATAAGTTTTCCCTCGATGACGATGATAAGCCGGGACAATAGAATTCGATAACCATTAACGTCTGTTTCCATTTTGCGTCTAAGCAGCTTGACAGTGAGTTAAGAAGTCTAATACTGCTGCTTGTTAGCTCCTCCTCACCAGCACCGCCAAAATGCGTGAGGTCGCTGTGTTCGTCTGTTTGTGTGAGAAGGTGAAGAAGGGGGGCTCGCTGTGTGTGTGTGTGTGTGTGTCAGCTCGAGTGCTAGCATTAGCCTGTTAGCTTGGCTCTCTAGCCTGTTGTTATTTTGGAGTGGCTGCAGCCAACAGCAATCATTCAATCAAGTTTCAACAATAAAGCGACGACTGTAAACGTCTTTCTCGTCCATCCTTTCAACACGTCCAGCCGGACGTTACAATATTATGTTCTGGCAATAAACATTTTAAGGGGAGATTTTCTTGATAAAGTAAATCCACGTGTTTTTAACCTTTTATTTTTTCAGAAAACCAGGAAAAACAAAATAACAGACGTAAATTTTATGTTTGTTTGTATGAATCTTTTTCCACAACCCGGTCAGAAAACCCTGCAGCTCCTCCCTCTTTCCATAACAAAACACAAAAATTACCTAAACACTATTATCTGGACACACACATGCACAGCTTAAAGCAACAGTGTCCCATTTAAATCTACTACTGTGTAAACATAAAATACTACACAATAAATAAAACATTTAACTAAAATAAAATAACTGGTGATGTTTAAAGCTGTAAAGAGGCATTTGGCCCCTACAAAAATTTTAATGTTTTTAGAAGTTTAAAACTATGACGGTGTTGGAATATTTAACATCGTGATAATTATCTAGATTGATCAATATGGAAAAATTTATCGTGATAACATTTTTGGCCATATCGCCCAGCTCTACTGCAAGGTGCCCAGATCATCACCTCTCCACCACCATGCATGACATGAGGCGTTTGTGCCGATATGCCTTGTTTGGTTTTTGTGCATCATCTCCACTTTGGCACTGTTTCAGACGTCCTGTGGTTTCTACAGATGCAAACTTAAGCCATGCTGCCATGTTCTGTTTAGAAAGAAGAGTGTGTACTGGTTGGTTTATGTTCCAGCCCTCACGTATGGTCAGGAGCTTTGGGTAGTGACAAGCGGATGAAAGGATCTTTCTTCGTAAGGTGTCTGGAAGAAAGAGAGATGAGAATTTGGGCGCTTGGTAAGGATGCCCCCTGGATGCCTCTTGGGTGAGGAGTTACGGGCATCTTGGAGGACAAACAAGCCATTCAAACAAGCCAACCTGGTTCAGTCTTCTAATTGTACTGGTATGAACTTGAACATGTAAGATGCTGAGGCCTGAGTCTGAGATGTAGCTCTTTGGGGATTTTTACTATTTCTCTGAGCATCTGAGACGTCCATTCCTGTGAAGACTGGCAGCTGTCTTAAACCTTTTCTGCTTCCTCTCAGTAGAATAAAAACTGAGAATTGTTTGGAAATGACTTTATAATTCCTGCTGACGCAAAACGAGCTGTTGACTCCGCTGACGGAGGCGGAGCTGACTGTTCTCCGCAGAGTTCCTGAATCCGCTGTACTTTTAAACAAACTGCTTTTTAAAGTTTTTACTCGCTTGTTTTTGTCCCTCGTGTCACTCTCATAAAAAGATTCATTTCAGAAGCGGATATTATGGTCAGATTATGACTGATTATGTGTTTTTTTTCCCCCCTCTGACCGTAATATTCAGACCTAAGAATCACGAATGTGCTGCTGTGTGACAGACGGAACTGTCAGAGCGTAAATGGAAAGCTCCAGATCGCCTCTCCAATTTCCTGCCTGAGGTGTACGCGCTGAATGTCTAATGAACGTCATCTTAATGTATCACGCCGGTGCAGAGAGACCGGCTCCGTGCAGCTGACAGAGTCTATGACCAACTTTCCCCATTAATGTCTATCACAGCTTATAGCCCAGAACTCTTTCTCTGGCAAATGCAATTTGCTCCAGCCTGTCTGCACTGAGGAGTGTTTGTTTTTGTACGTTTTCCAGACAAGAAAGTGTCCTCCTGACTCCAGAAGAGGGTTCAGATGATGAAAATGCATATTTCATTTCTTAACCCTCTGGACTCCGTCATATATTTAAGTTAATGCAGCTCAGAAATCAAAACATCTCCATCTTATCCAGAGTTCTGAGTCTGAGATGCACCTCATCAGCACCAAAACAGCGAGTCTACCTGAGCAGAGGTCTGTTTGCGCAAGACCTTATTTAGAATAGTCTACAGATTTAGCGTCGTGTTATCTCTTTACACAGTGATCTAGTGTAGACGATCCTCATTACTGGAGACAGCAGAGATGTTCTGAACACTGATAACAGTGTATATAACAGTGTTCAGTACCTGCCAACACTGGCATCTCCAGATATCAGTCTGAGCATCTGTGGGATGAGCCGGAACAGCAAGTGTAACATTTGTGTACATCCCTTCTAATGGGACTGTTGGCACCACGTCTTAATGCCAGGTGTGGGCTAGAGGGCACTGCATTAAGCTGTGGTACTCCTCCAATATTTTTGGGATAAGTTGTTTATGAGGTGATGAATGCAATCAAATCCTCACAGCGATGCTCCTTCAGTAGAGACAGTTACTCCAGTAAAAGCAGGATGAACTCTTTAATACACCCGATTTGGGAAGAAATGATGAATGAGCGGCTGTCCCAGTACTTTTGTCCCTATACGTTGCTATGATGTACTTTTAGTGCTTTCCGCTGCATTTCCTTCCATCAGGTGTGAGTTATAAAGTGTGATGCAGCCTGTGCCCCCCTCGTTCGAGTGTATATGTGTGTGTTTATGGACTGAGTGACAGTGAGGCGGCTGGGTTACCGCAGGTTTAACAGTGACCTTGTTGTGCACGTAGCTTTCCAGCGTCTGAGCCGCCCGACGGCCCTCTAATCCCGTGCCCTGGTACACGTAGCCTTGATTAGTGGCAGCACTTATCTGGGCAGAAGACAACACGCCCTCCTTTAACCATCAGCTGTGGTCTGGGCCGCGAGCCGTGTCGAGGTATGGAAGCGCAGACCAGAGGGGAAAATGGCGAGAGGGGTGTGGGGTGTGCAGATACGAGGACGGTAAGAGTGTGTGTGTGTGTGTGTGTTGGGTAGTGCGGGATCATTAGTATTCCGCCGAAGCTTCCTTGTCAGTAGAGCAAATTGATTACCACACTTTACCTGTATCAGCGAGCACAGCTTGGGAAAAGATAGGCTTGCATCGCGTGACGTTACCTGTGTTACAGTCATTAAAGCTGAGTGCTTTTTGTTAAGACTTGATCACAAGACGTACTATTAGCTCACACTGCGTTTGATCCTTGCTGGTTAAAAAATGCCACCTTGGTTGACTTTTTCTTCTTTTTCAGGCTGTAAGCTTCACCAAAAAAGTGCTGTATTGTATATTGTGATATTCCTTTCAGTAATCCAGTCCATATCCATCTACACAGAACTTCCTTTTGCTTTTTAGTAATGGTCATATTTATACAAATTCTATTCTTTTCCTAGAATACATTAATAATCAACCAATATGTTTTTTTTTTTTTACATATTTGCAGGACGGTCCAATGGCAAATTATATAATACAGATATCGTATCTGATAAAATTCAAATATACAACTTTGTTCATGAAGTGAGGCTGCCTGTAGAGTGGTAACACTGACACTAGGGGGAGCTCTAACATTGTTCTACATCAGCTACACTGATAAGACTGCCTGTAGAGTGGTAACACTGACACTAGGGGGAGCTCTAACATTGTTCTACAGCAGCTACACTAAGACTGCCTGTAGAGTGGTAATACTGACACTAGGGGGAGCTCTAACATTGTTCTACAGCAGCTACACTGATAAGACTGTCTGTAGAGTGGTGACACTGACCCTAGGGGGAGCTCTAACATTGTTCTACCGCAGCTACACTGATAAGACTGTCTGTAGAGTGGTGACACTGACACTAGGGGGAGCTCTAACATTGTT
>BRDA01048603.1:0-15319 GCA_036984385.1 Crenuchus spilurus | reverse complement strand
GTGTATGTGTTTGTGTGTGTTTGTGTGTGTGTGTGTGTGGGGGGGGGGGGTTGGGGGTTATGGGGGGGGGGATTATGGGGGGGTGGCTTGAATATTGCATATTAGAAAGATTGTCCAGCAGACTAAAATTGCCCTCGGTAGATAGATAAATACTTTATTGATCCCTTGCGGGAAATTCAGGTTTGTTTGTTTTTTTTGTTTTGTTTTTGTTTTTTATAGATAGATGCAATTTTTTAAATCTTGCACCATTTTCAGGTGTATCTTAGCAATGCATATATACAGCTTTTTTAATTGGTCACGACTCACACTAGTGATGGGCTTCTAGGGCTCTGTTGAATAAAAAATGCGGGCTCTTACCACTCCCAAAATGAGCAACGTTTTTTCTTCTTTAATTTTTTTGCTGCTTAGCTTGAGCTATTAATAAAATAATGTTGATTAATCAGTGATGTAAATTAAATAAATGTAGAAAAGCAAAAAACAGCTCAAATCATTTTTATGCATGGAAATGTAGAAATAGATTCTTCCTATACATTTATATATGTCCTTTTTCATAACAAAATGTATTTATGAATTTATTTTTGTCTATACTATTACTTGTGTGTATTTATTCAGTCATTTATATGTGGATTTATTTATTTATACTTACATGTATGTCATTTTTCATCATATGCAGAGAGTTGTCTTTTTGTATATTCTCTCTCTGTGTGTGCACATGCAACATGTGAGGAGTGGAGGTTAGGAACGAGCAGACTGGGAGTGACTGAGATTAAAGAAAGGCTTTACTGAGGCAAAGCAGGCACAATACATATACTGAATGAGATAAGTCGAAAGACACACAGGATCTCTTAGTACAAAAACTAGACAGGCTCAGGAATACAGCAGAGTGAGGATACTCTGGATTAAGGCTCAAAGAAGGCTCAAACACGGAATAATACAAGGTTCAGAAAGGAAGGCTCAGAAAGTCATTTAGCATGTAGTTGGTGACGTTACTTCACACCGACTGAAGGGAGTGAGAGGCTTAAGAGTAGTAGTCCTGGAACGAGCTGCAGGTGTGATCAATATTCAGGAGAGAGCGATCTGCGCTCTCTCCTGTGATTGGTCGACGGCTCCTGTGAGTGCGGCTCGGCAGTTTGTGGGTGTGTTCCAACAGTCGGTGGTGGCCTAGGGTGTGTTCCAACAGTCGGTGGCGGCCTAGCCCTGACATCACCCCCCCTCGAAGGCAGCGGCCCAGTGGCGGAGGAGGACTTGGACGAGCACTGGGAGGAGCGTGGACGACCCCTGGGACGGGGAGCAGGCTGGTCAGGGTTGGTACGGTGGAAGTCCGCGATCATGGATGGGTCCAGAATGTCAGATGCGGGGACCCAGCACTGTTCCTCTGGTCCATAGCCTTCCCAGTCCACGAGATATTGGAGCAGGCCTGCCCTGCGTCTGGATTTTAGGAGAGCCCGTACAGGCTAGATAGTTTGACTGTCCTGTTCTCTGGGTTCCTCCGTGCCTGACTCAGGTGTCTCCCTCCCCAGGGATCCTGGAATGACAGGTTTCAAGAGAGAAACATGGAATGAGTTGGACAATTTATAATGTGCGGGTATTTGTAGTCTGAAAGTGATGTCATTAATTTTTTTGATGATAGCAAATGGTCCTATGTATTTAGTAGAGAGTTTATTACTTCCCTTTAGGTCACGGGTTGACAGCCAAACCCGGTCTCCGACTCGGAAGGGGGGAGCCTCTCTGCGGTGTCGGTCTGCAAAATGTTTATTGGTTCGGAGAACGTCCTCTATCGGTCGGTGGACCTGCTCCCAAACCTGTTCGCTCCTGCGCATCCAGCTCTCCACTGCGGGGACCTCGGTAGAGGCTGCTGTCCATGGTGCTAATGGTGGTTGATGTCCGAGCACGCACTGAAAAGGGGTGAGGCCTGTTGCTGAGGATATGAGAGAGTTTTGTGCGATTTCTGCCCACGCCAGATACCGGGACCAGTCTGATGGGTTCTGGTGGCAGTAAATTCGTAGAAACTTGCGCGCTCACACTGTCCATTTGTTTGGGGGTGATAGCCAGAAGTCAGACTGACCGAGACCCCTAAATGTTCGAAAAAGGCCGACCATACATGGGAGGTGAACTGAGGGCCACGATCGGACAAGATGACCTCTGGGATGCCATAAATTCGGAAAATGTGTTGAAATAGTACTTCGGCAGTTTGGAGAGCTGTAGGAATAGCCGGGAAGGGAATGAAGCGGAGGCCACGGGAAAATTGATCAATGACAGTTAGGATGACAGTGTTTCCCTCCGATGGGGGGAGCTCAGTGACAAAGTCCACTGCGATATGGGACCAGGGCCAGTTAGGCACAGGAAGGAGCATAAGTTTCCCCGCTGGTAATGTTTTGGGGGTTTTGCACAGGGCGCAGGTGCGGCAGGAGGAAACGTATTTATGCACGTCCTTTGTGTGTGTCTCCCACCAGTAGCGGACTGAAATGATCTGGTGTGTACGGCATTCTCCGGGGTGGCCTGAAGCTACAGAAGAGTGACACCATGTGAGAATGCGTGGGCGGAACTGAGGTGGTACGTAAAGCTTGCCGCGAGGACACTGTGGGGGTACTGACAGGGTACGGAGTGCGGCTTGAATTTGGGCATCTATATCCCAGCGGATCGCGGAGCAAAATACATGACTGGGGAGGATAGGTTCTCGTTTTTTGTTTGACTCCTCAGTTTCACTGTAGAGGCGAGAAAGAGCGTCTGCGCGCCCATTTTGGGATCCGGGTCTAAAAGAGAGTGTGAAATTAAAACGGGAAAAGAAAAGTGACCATCGGGCTTGGCGCGAGTTTAATCTTTTGGCCGTTCTTAAGTACTCGAGGTTTTTATGATCGGTGTAAACGGTGACTGGGAACTTGGCTCCCTCGAGCCAATGTCTCAACTCCTCAAAGGCCAGCTTTATAGCTAGTAGTTCCCTGTCACCGATGGAGTAATTGCGTTCTGCAGCAGAGAGCTTATGAGAGAAAAAAGCGATGGGGTGAAGGCGAGCAGGTGAGTCTGCATATTGGGACAGGACTGCTCCTACGCCTACTTGGGAGGCATCAACCTCTACATAAAAAGGCTGTTCTGGGTCGGGTTGATGCAGGAGAGGTGCGGTGAGGAAAGCGTTTTTTAACGTGCTGAATGCGCGTTCGGCTTCGGCAGTCCATAGAAGTTTTTTAGGTTTTCCCTTGAGCAGAGATGTGAGGGGCGCGGAGGTGGTGCTATAGCCTGAGATGAAACGGCGGTAAAAATTACAGAATCCCAGGAATTTCTGTAGCTCTTTAACACTATGAGGGCGAGGCCATTGTTCTATGACCTGAACTTTATGTGTGTCCATCACTATGCTGTCTGCACTGATGATATAACCCAGATAGGCTATTTGGGGCACGTGGAAGGTGCACTTCTCTGCTTTGACATACAGGTGGTGTGCACGGAGCCGCTAGAGTACCAGACGTACATGTTTGACATGAGAGTCTCAGTCCCGAGAAAAAAGGAGCAGGTCGTCCATGTACGCAAGGACCCAGCGGCCGATCATGTCTCTCAGGACGTTGTTGATGAACAACTGGAAGACAGAGGGACTTATACTGAGCCCGAAAGGCATAACTAAGTATTCGTAGTGCCCCCTAGTGGTGATAAAAGCTGTCTTCCATTCGTCACCACAACGGATCATGATAAGATTGTACGCGCTCCGGAGGTCTAATTTAGTGAAAATGGATGCGCTGCGGAGGACTTCTAGAGAGGAGGGGACCAGAGGGAGCGGATAAGCATATTTTTTGCTGATGGCACTGAGGGCTCTATAATCTATGCAGGGGCGGAGGCCGCCGTCTTTCTTTTTAACGAAGAAAAAACCGGAGGCGGCTGGTGACGTGGAGGGTCATATAATGCCCTGCTCTAGGGCCTCAGAGTTGTAGGACAGCATAGCTAACTCTTCCTCTCTGTTGAGGGGATAAGCTTGGGCCCGTGGGAGAGTACAAGGTTCGATAAGCTCTATGGCACAGTCTGTGGGTCTGTGGGAAGGCAGAGTAGATGTAGGTGGTTTTTTGAACACATCCATGAAGTCTAGGTACTCTGAGGGGATGTGAACGTCAGCATGGATGAGAGGGCTCTCTACGGAGGTGGAGAGGATGTGTTTGGGTTTAGGATGGAGGCAGTGCTTTTGACAAAAAGGGGACCAACTGAGGATCTGGCAGTTCTTCCAGGAGATGATTGGGTCATGTGTCTCTAGCCACGGGAGGCCCAGTATAAGGGGAAACGAGGTGGCGTCTAAAATTAAAAAACTCTGGGAGTTAGAATGCTGAGGGCTGAGGGAGAGTTGTATGGGTTCTGTTTGTAAGGTGATTTCTCCATAGCCTAGGGGGTCCCCATGTAGAGCAGAGATTTTGAGAGCCTGAGGCAGGGTCCTGCTGAGGATGTGCTGTTCCTGGACGAGGCGGCTGCTGATGAAATTTCCTTCGGCTCCGGAGTCAATCAGGGCTAGGAGAGAGATGGCACCATCAGGGCAGTCCAGACGAACAGTAACAGTGAAAGATCGTGAAAACAAGCAGATGGAGGGAAGACTCACCGCTTTAGCACATGGATTGGAATCCATGTGCTTTCCTGGGGTCCTCATAAGAGACCAGGCTGGTCGGAGGGGACAGGCCTGTATGAGATGTCCGGGCTGACCACAGTACATGCAGAGACCCCTCTGACGATGGCGGAGCCTGTCCTCGGGGGACAGCCGGGAGAAGTCGCACTGCATAGGCTCCATAGTCTCACGTGAAGGAAGCAGCGGAGCAGGTGATGAACTAGCGGTGGGAGGGCGGCCCTTGGGTTTACGCTCTTGGTTGAGATGGTCTATACGGATGCTGAGGTTAATCAGCTGGTCTAGTGTGAGCGCGTCACCTCTACAGGCCAACTCGGCACGGACCTCTTCATTCAAGCCGAGGCGGAACATGACTAGGAGGGCTTTAGTGTCCCACCCACTAGCCGCTGCCATGGTACGAAACTCTATGGCATAATCGCAGACCGTGCGTTTACCCTGGCGGAGCTTAGTCAGCATCTCGCCACTGTCTCTGTCCTGGTCAGGGTGGTCAAAAACTGCCTTAAACTCTAGGATAAAGTCCTCATAAGGGACGCTGGCTACACGTTGCCATACGGACGTAGCCCAGGGCGCAGCTCTCCATGTTAGTCTGGACATGAGAAAAGCGATTTTTTCTGCCTGCGTTTCTGGTTTAAAGGACGTGAAGTAAATGTCACACTGGAGTAAAAACGTGGCACACGCCTCCGGGGAGCCGTCAAACTTATCTGGTTTACTCACTTGGAACGGACAAGGTGAGCTGAGCGGGGTTGTGGGGACCGGAGGAGCGGTCGGGGGACTGGGGCAGGTGAGTTTAGTGAATGCGTCAGCGAGCCGTTGGACGCTGACTGCGATCTGGGAGAGCTGGCTCTGTTGGTCTGTTTGCTGATGGGAGAGGGTGTCCATGGACTGGGACAGTTCCTGTAGGGAGTGTTGATGTTGACCAAGGAGTTGTCCCTGGGAAGACACTGCTCTCAGGAGGGTCTCTGGGTCACTCGGAGTCTGCATAGCTGCGAAGTAAGCTGTGAGGAGTGGAGGTTAGGAACGAGCAGACTGGGAGTGACTGAGATTAAAGAAAGGCTTTATAGATAGATAGATAGGCTAAAGAAAGGCTTTACTGAGGCAAAGCAGGCACAATACATATACTGAATGAGATAAGTCGAAAAACACACAGGATCTCTTAGTACAAAAACTAGACAGGCTCAGGAATACAGCAGAGTGAGGATACTCTGGATTAAGGCTCAAAGAAGGCTCAAACACGGAATAATACAAGGTTCAGAAAGGAAGGCTCAGAAAGTCATTTAGCATGTAGCTGGCGACGTTACTTCACACCGACTGAAGGGAGTGAGAGGCTTAAGAGTAGTAGTCCTGGAACGAGCTGCAGGTGTGATCAATATTCAGGAGAGAGCGATCTGCGCTCTCTCCTGTGATTGGTTGACGGCTCCTGTGAGTGCAGCTCGGCAGGTTGTGGGTGTGTTCCAACAGTCGGTGGCGGCCAAGGTGTGTTCCAACAGTCGGTGGCGGCCTAGGCCTGACACAACAATTATAGTTTATACTAATATAACGACCTCCCCCCCTCACATACATACACACGTACATAGTGTAACTGACCAATCCCATGCAACTTCAACAGAAAAAAGGGAAAAAATGACTCTGGCTCCCAGACACAAGCTGACTCTGATCGTTCACTTCAAAGAGCCGAATCTAAGAGCTGTTTCATTCGCGAACAACCCATCACTCTCACACACACACACACTGCTGACAGACTGGCTGAGGGAGAACAGCAGAGTTTACTTTTCATTCAAACATATCGCACTGTTTCAGATCAACCTTATTTCACCTCCTTTGATAAAAATACTGAACAAAGTGCGTCCTGTATCGGTTCAATACGGAACGCCACTTTTAATTTACAAAAATGGAACGATTTCATATTCTACAGGACAGGTGGCAACCCTATTGCTAGGTGGTTGCTATAGTGTTGCTAAATGGTTATAAGGTGGCTGGAAAGTTGTTGCTAGGTGATTGCTATGGTGTTGTGAAGTGGTTGCTAGGTGGCTGGAAAGTTGTTGCTAGGTGATTGCTATGGTATTGCAAAGTGGTTGATTAATTATTAACATAGTTTTGATATTTGCCCCATACCTGTGCTGTTGTGTGTAAGATATTGGCACTGCTGTATTTATTTCATTGTTGTTGATGGTATTAAAACTGACTTCAGTGTCATTGCTTTTCAGATGAGCTGTAAATACTTTCAGAGTACAGATGCTTTACTGTGTTGTCTTTGTTTCTCTGCCTTTCCAGCACAGTCACATCCTTGTTTGTAAGCACTGGGATTATTGCAAGGTTATGAGTGTGTGTTGGAGCAATACTTAAAGAGCTTCGCTTAGAGTGTCATTATCATGCAATATTGACATTCCTACAACATCTCTCAGCCAATCACATTGTGGGGGTCAGAAGTAACTGTGGTATAACAGTTCATAAACAGCCTCAATAAACACTATTAATCACTAGAATAGGAGATATTAATCCATAAACAGCCTCAATAAACAATATCATACACTAAAATAGGAGATATTAGTCCATAAACACTATGAATCACTATAATAAAACTCTGCAAGCATTTTCTGACTAGAGTCTTTACTAAAGGATCTTGCTCAACATTAGTAAAATAAGTGTTATAGCACTAATGCTGCTCAAAGTACATATATTTCTACATCCCAAAAAATGCCTAAAAGGTGCTGACCCTGTCCTACCTCACCCTTGTACCATAAAAGACTGAGTATCTGGTGCAGCATTTGTGGATGTCATCAGAGTTTCCAAATGGCTCAGAAAAAGTAAAAAAAAAAAAATTATTGCACCTAGATATGTATACAGACACTCCAGTCCATTGAATTTGTATATAGGACCAAAATAGGACAGTGTCACAGGATGGGAAATTAGCCTTCCCCTGCTCCATCCTTGTTTTTGAGACATAGGTCAGACGTACCTTCGTGTTCTGACGCAGAGGCCAGGATTTCCTAAGCACATGTACTTAACCTGTGCTGTGCTCCAGGGATTCCATGACGCTTTTGATTAAGTGAAGGACACAGAGGTCTCGGTTTGATCAGCTGGTCAGAGATTTAAGATTACAGCTGCTTGTAAAGTCCTGTGTCACTGGTTCCTCTGCCTCAGAGTCACAGCGAGCTCACCATGGACACTTCTCATCAGAGCAGCAACACGGCATGACTAAAAAAACAGGACACCATCACAGTAGAGTTCTCTTTTCTATGGAATAACCTTCTCCTGCTAAAGTAACTAAAGTCATTTACTCTCTAAGCCTCTGTTGCCATGGGTCAAGGACAGTCTGACAATAAGGAGCTGGAGCTCTCCGAGATACAAAGTCTCTACAAGACATTTATTATGGAGTGTCCAAGCGGGTCACTATATCTGCATGAATTTAAGAAGATATTTGGAGTTAAAAGTGGACCGAATCCTGAGTCTCTGTACTTGGACAATGTATTTAGATCATTTGACGAGAATGGGGTGAGTAGCTTGTGTTCTACGTAGGATGTAGCTAGAACTTTAAGGTGTATACATCACGCTAAAATGGATGAAACTTCCTTTTTCAGGACAACACGTTGGATTTTATCGAGTATGTGGCAGCTCTCCATCTTGTGCTCAGAGGGAAGCTAGAAGACAAACTCCGGTGGTCCTTCAAGGTTTTCGACAATGATGGCAATGGACGGTTGGACAAAGAGGAGATATCACGTATCATTAGGGTAAGTTTGGAACAATGGCCATGAGTTACTGCTAAGTCTCAACCAGTCCTCAATTTTCGGTTCTTAACACACCATTAGCCATTACCTGGAGCTGGGAACTAGCATTGTAGAGCAATCGTTCCCAGTTTTGTGACACTTTAGTGTTCAGCACATCTGTACCAACTACTCTTGTGCCTTTGATTACTTCATTAAAGTGTGTTGAGAGTGTGGTGGAAACTAACAGGCAGTCCAATGAGACGTGTGAAGTGAAAGAGAAAAGATTCATTTGAGAGCTTTACCCACCCGGCACTTGGTCAAGAATCTCACCTTATTCAACTCTTTTCCTGGGTGGTGGGAAGCCAAGGTGGGCATCGGATGACTCACTTGCTAAGTGTTGCTTTGAAAGAGCAGACAAGCAGAAATAACATTGCTGCAAGTGTGAGGCTTGCAAAATTCGAGCTATTTCCAGTGTTGTCCATTCCATATATCAGTTAGTACACCTGTTCTTGAAGACAGGATGCTTACAAAATCTAGAGATTTGTGCCTGTTATCTAGAATGTATCTCTAAATGTAGAGATTTTACTGTGAATCAGATGAGATATGAAATAAATCAGACTAGATATGAGGAAATTACCATTACAAGAGCTAGAATGGGTTGGGTTCAGTTGGGTTCAATTGGGTTCAGTTGGGTTTGGTTGGGTTCAATTGGGTTGGGAAGCAATATTTTAGACTCTTCCTCTCTTCTCTTTAGATCATTTACAAGATCAAAGAAGGCAACGTTACGGACGAGAGTGGAAACCACCTTGACGTGGCTGATGTCTGTGACCGAGTAGTTCAGCGCATTGATGAGAATAACGATGGTGAGTATTGTGAAAAAAAAACCACAGTAAACACTGATGAAATGTCAGGTTTACTCATTTCAATCTAAAAGTTGATACCAAAGACCTAAAATGATCCTCAGAGGCATCGATCTGGTGTCCCAGTTCTAGTGTTTAGCATCATGTTGTATTATAGTAAGTGGGATTATGAGGATAATGAGGTCCAGTTTAAGTGAATGAGACATGTTACTAGACATGAAGTTTCAATTTCCGTGTTCTGATTTGTCGATGTCTACATTTTTGGTGAATTTCCGCAACGGCTGCCGCTCTGGCCTGACTGTCCTTTTAACCTATTCTGGCTTTTTCGCCCGTTGGAAATATCTCTTTTAAATTAGATTAACTAAATCCGTGGACCGCTAAAGTGGCTCAGAGCTCTGGGGTCATGACACGCTTAGTCATAAGTCAGATTTTATTTCCCAATTGATCTTTGAATCGCAGCCAAAGTGAAGTTCACATACAGGGGTTAGACAGTGAAACAGCTGTCATGTTAGTGTGGGAGGTTTCATGTCTAAATTGGACCAGTCTGGTGGCCAATCTTCATTAATGTCACATTGCACCAGTAAGAGCAGAGTGTGAAGGTTCAGTTAGCAGGTAAGAGCACAGTTATATAGTATATTACAATGCACACAACATTATGGTGACATACCAGAGTTCAAAAGAGGACAAATTGTTGCTGCACGTCTTGCTGGCGCATCTGTGACCAAGACAGCAAGTCTTTGTGTCTAAATATTATTGAGCCACTTTGGGGTGTTTTGGAGGAGCGAGTCAGGAAACGGTTTCCTCCACCAGCATCACGTAGTGACCTGACCACTATCCTGCAAGAAGAATGGCTTAAAATCCCTCTGACCACTGTGCAGGACTTGTGTATGTCATTCCCAAGACTAATTGACGCTGTATTGGCTGTAAAAGGAGGCCCAACACCTACTAATCAATTATTGTGGTCTAAAACCAGCTGTTTCACTTTCATTGTCTAACCCCTGTATATAGGCAATAAAAAAGAAGTCATCACTTATTGTCACATTGCCGTTGCAGGTGACATTTCTCTGGAGGAGTTTCTGGAGGGTGCTCATGGTGACCCATGGGTCAAAAGTGTCCTAAGCCTGGATGTCAACCCAACCAGTTGGGTACAAAATCTACAACAGACCAAGGGAGACAATGCGACATAATGCTGCACTACAAATGCACAGGAACTATGCTTCACCAAAGGAGATCACTTGAACAAGCAGCTGATCTCATGGAAGTGTGTCATCATGAGTCGTGACTCATTCGTTTCCCACACTTTGCACACCTGTTTGTGGAAGCTGTGTGATCGTTTTGCCATCTGTGAGCCTGAGCAGCCTTCAGAAAGCCTGACACTTTATTCACAGGTGTTATTATTCACAGGTATTATTATCTATGCTGTTAAAAGTTTGGGAGTGTTAGTTACTTTTTGCACACAGTTACATGGTTACACAGCTCTTAGGTTACTCTGTATATATGACATATTCAATATCCAGTTCATTAAGTAGGAGGAAATCATTTAAATCAGTATCATTCATAAACCATTACGGGAATGTTAACGCTATGCAACCTGCACTTTCATGCTATACTGCTTAAAGGAAAATTTCACCAAACAATCGCATGTACACTGCGTGTCCAAAGGTTTGTGGACATGCCTTCTAATGAATGCATTCAGGTAACAGATGTACACACAGCTTGTCTAGTCCCTGTCGAGATGTACTGCCAATAGAATAGAGCTAAACACGAACCTATTGGCGGCATGACTAGTGCCAAGTGTGGGCTAGAGGGCACAGCCTTGAGCTGTGAGACTGTGTTCTTTCAGTACTTTTGGGATGAGTTGGGAATGAGGTGGTGATCATCAACATTGTGATGATGAATGCAATCAAATCCTCACAGCAATGCTGCCAAATGTAATCAACATCCTCCCATGAAGACAGGCTCTCCAACAAATACAGGATAAACTCACAATCACAATGAATGAGCACATCGTGTATGTAGGGGAAATTGTCTTGACGTGGTCCCTCCATCTAACAGAGCCAAGTGTAGAGATTATTGCTCGTTAACAAGTTATTTGATTAGTCTGTGCTATATATGATGCTGTATCGTCAGTGACTGTCCCTTGACATTGACACGATGCTCCAGGAGATGACGTTAGTAGAGCAAATCTCGTTAAGGCAAATTAACCATCCACGTCTAAATGCGTTGCACGCCTTTACTATACCAAGTGTTACCTTAGGCCTTCTGCTTAATACAGTCAGGCTGTATCAGTTAATGCCAAAAGTGTGAGGACTAGTTTGACGCATGCTGTCATTGACACTCAAAACAAAACACTGGTGAAGTTTCCCTTTAATCAAAGTCTCTTCAGACAGCAGTATAACACGAGTTGAGCCATTATAGGCAGTTTTGTATTTGTAATGATAATAATTTTGCCCTCATGTGCCCTAAGAACATTGTTCACTGTCTCATTTGAGCCTGTCTGGTTTGTGAACAGTGTAACTGTTTTCTCCTGTGTTATATACAGTATATATATGATATGATATGATGTGTATATATATATGTAACATGAATTATGTTTGAGCTCAATTTCCTGTAATAATCAATAAAACATATTACTGTTACAGTTTTTCTCAGTCGATTTGGTTCATTTCTCAGAATTTAAATTCTCAAAACTGTTCATTCAGTCTCCACATCTCCTCGTCACTCATGCACATCATAATAGCATTTCTCATTGTGTTGCATCTTTCAAATGCTTTTGTACATTCATGCACATTTCTATGAAACGTTTTTGGTGAATTTTGGTCATTTATCCTAAATTGATTAAATTGTTCTCGGGTGAATCTTGGCTTTCAGTTCCATCCATCCATTCATTATCACACCCGCTAGGGTCGCGGTTAGTCCCCTACCCCCTCACTGGGTGCAGAGCAGGACATTACACTATTCAACTAAGCCCAGGACAAGGCGCCAATTCATCACTGGGTGAACACACACACTGGCAATTTAGAGTACCCAATCCACCTGACCTCCATGTTTTTGGACTGTGGGAGGAAACCGGAGTCCCTGGAGGAAACCCACGCAGACACAGGGAGAACATGGAAACTCTGCTCAGATGGGGACTCAAACCCAAGACCTCAGCGCTGAGAGACAAACGTGCTAACCACTAAGCCACCGTGCCTCCCTTGGCTTTCAGTTAAGAATGGAAATTTGGAAAGATTTAGATCAACCAATGATCAAACAGCTTTCAATCATAGGTCAGAGGTGCATCTCATGAGCAAACATATATAGACACAGAACATAACAGTGTGCAATTTGTTAAATTGTCTTACCCTCCAAAACATTTAGGCTTTGGGTCATCGCCTCGGTCACTACATGCAAAAGTGCTGAACATGTTCTCATAATCTCTCAGGCATCATTTGTACATGTCTATGAAACTTTTTTGGTAAATTTAGGTCTTTTATCCTAAATTGATGACGTTCTACAATCATCCAAGCTGAATCTTGGCGTTCAGGTAAGAAGGGGAATTTGTGAAGGTTTAGATCAAACAATAATCAAACAGCTTACAGCTCTCAGTGACACCAGATGAGCATGAAACTGCTGTACAAAGTTCATTTTACAGACATGGTGACAGAGTGAAAGAGCTGCGGTACCAGTATGTAGCCTTCAGGTAAAATCCTTACACATACTGACACATTTAATATGACTGAAACATCTATTTTTTATCCAAAATGAACATTATATGTACTTCATTTCTCCTTTTCTGCTTCAGTGCATCATAGAGCTGGAATCAGGAGAACCGCTCCACACTTTTAGTCCTGTAAGAGGCTTCAAACTTGAACTTTTCAAAGGGCTACAACTGATGTACCAGGCCAACGGGGAGGAACCATCACAATGCGTGCTGCTTATACATATTCCCATTATAGAGCCCTATAACACACAGCATCTCTTCACATTCTTGTACACCATTTACAGGGATCATCCCTGATAATGAGAGAGGTGTGATGTAAGTGGACTTGTCCAAATATGTGATTACAGTATTTGGGATAATGTGAGTTTTACCCCTCTAACACCATCAGGCAATGGTTTACCATTCACTATATAATGCTGATGGAGTTCCTCCCACCCTGTTCTCCATCCCTGAATCTAACTGAGGAGCTCTTCTCAGCCTGGAGATGGAAGGTGTACAATCAGCAGCTGCACACCCAGATGAACCTGCTGACTGCTGTGGATGCAGCTTGTGAGGACATCACAGCAGATGCCTGTAGAGGCTGGTTTAGACACTCCAGGAGATTCCTTCCACACTGCATTGCAAGAGAAGATATTTAGTGTGACGTGGATAAAAACATGCAGCCCAACAGAGAAGAGCGTCAGGATGTACAGAAAAGGAAGCTCTATAACTCCTTAAGTTACTGTTTTGAATGTTTAGAGGACGTCTGTAGTTTTGTAGTTGTTGTGTTGTGTTACTGAAAGCTGCCGGTTTCTTTCCTGAATTTTATTTCTATTTTTTTTGTCAACAAATTACTGTGTGAACAATACAGCTAAAGATTATTACTGTATAAATTTAATTCCAGTCCAATTTCTTGCAGTCAGCCTCCCACATACAGTCATGTGTAACTTTATGTTCTGTGTAAGTTTGTATTTTGTGTGTAACACATATCATTTCAATTGATAAACCACAGAATATCCAGCGTTTCTGTAATCAGACAAACATGACTAATTATTCTGACGGCCTTGTTCATAGACAATGATGGATGGATGGATGGATGGGTATAGATACAGAGATACAGGTCAACAGATGGATGGATAGACATACAGACAGATGGATATGTAAACTGATAGACAGATAGATGGATGGATGGATGGATGGATGGATGGATGGATGGATAGATAGATAGATAGAGAAACTGATAGACAGATAGATGGATATAGATAGATAGATAGACAGACAGATAAAGAGATAGAAAGACTGCACACATTCTGAAGACGTGACCTCTTGATGAGAAAACACAATTAATTGAACCCCGTAAAGCAGATGAGATAAATAATGTGATTATTGTGTCACGACCTCATTTTTTTGGCCCAGTTGACCACCACTGTGATAGATTAGTAATTGAGGTCAGACTAATCTAATCAGTCAAGATTCAGAGCCAGAGCACATCCACGGCCAACCCTGCCAAACAGAAACGAGAGCACATCTGATTATGTTTTTATAAGAAACTACAGAGATATTACATAGAGTTCTCTCTGTACCTAATAAACTGACAACTGTATGCTTGGTAGTTTGTATTTTGAAGTTTAATTTCAAGACTAGGGCTGCTAGAAGATTCTAGCTAAGTGTTGACATCAAGTGAACCCGCCTTAGTTCCTGATGCTGTAGAGCCGTTCTCCAGTCATGTCAGAAATGTGTGATCCACGGATTATCCTGGATCAGCTGTTGCTAATTGAATGAACCTGTGTTTAAGGTGGTTATCGATTGTAGGCTCAGGTGAACATGAGATGTTCATGTGACTGATATCATCTCCTTGCATAATGACTGGCTTTGCGTCCAACTGTTTCTCTGCACTTTGTTCAACCTGGTCTTTAATGGTCAGGACCCCCACAGGACCAGCACAGATACTATTTGAGTGATGGATAATTCTCAGTGACACTGATGTAGTGGTGATGTGTTTGTTTGGTCAGTGCATCACACACAGCAAATCTGCTGACCTCAGTGACACTGCCAGAGTGAAAATAGTGCACCAATCAACACTATCCTGCCAACAGGGTCATGTGACTGCCAATGACGAAGTAGAAAATGGGCAAGTAAGTAAGTAAGTGTCATGAACTCACTCCTAGAAGGTTTGTGGATGTATATACAGACTTAATTGACTCACATGGCAATCTTTATGTACCTTCAAGCTAGAACCCACCTGAACTGTACATAGAACTCCATCCAGTACATTTTTTAAATACAGGGATGACCCTGTATATATAATAACATTACAGTAAGTAAAGATTTTAATACCACAATTAAAACAGGTGACATCAAGAACAAGACACAATAAAAAGTAGGCTAAGACAGAGATAAAAAAATTAAGATAAACAAAAAAAATAAAATAAAGAAACACAACATTACTTATTACAGCTTCAGTGCTTCACATTGCATCACATAT
>BRDA01048601.1:686-15909 GCA_036984385.1 Crenuchus spilurus | reverse complement strand
GACAGGAGCGAGGGAAGGAGAAGTGGGAGATGTGGTGCCTGAAGTCGATGACATGTCTCTGAACGGTGACTGCCAAGTCATCAGAGAACTTCTTAAGGTGGCAAGTCTCTGTACAGTAGCTGAAGTCCGTGGTGTAGAGGGTGAAGAGGAAGGGAGCGAGGACAGGAATTATATTGTAACTAATTGATTCTGCAGATTTGATGTGATTTAGTAGAATGTATCAAACTGACAGTATTCATATGTTCATCATTCACTGTGATTTGATTAAAGTGTAAAGTTGTCCCATCAGAAAAACACAGAGAAAGAGATTTCAGAGAGTTTTGAAGTCTACACGTCTCTGATACGCTCCATTGAGAGACGTCAGGCTGAGCTGATTGAGGTGATGGAGGAAAAGCAGAAAGCAGCAGAGAGGCAGGCTGAAGGTCTCATTAAAGAGCTGGAGCAGGAAATCACTGAGCTAAAGAGGAGAAACACTGAGCTGGAGCAGCTCTCCCACACTGAGGACCACCTCCACCTCCTACAGGTCAGTGTCCTCTATCTGCTCAATGGTAATGCAGCACATCACACAACAACACTGTCCATGCTGAGGGATTTCTCCTCTCTCCTGCTGGACTGTAGATTTACCCATCAGTGTGCAGACCTGCACACACCAACAACTGGACTCACATCAGTATTGACCCTCATCTGAGTGTAGAGACTGTGATGAGAACTTTGTCTGAGCTTCAGAAGAGTCTCAATGAGAAACTCACTAAAACTATTAATAAGAAGATCAAAGAATCAGGTGAGAAACTTTCATATTCAACATTATTTAAAGACAGAAGTATGAAACAAAACATATTTTGTGTCTTTTATATCATTTGAAACTTTACAAAATGTAATAAATATAATTTTTATTCTAATTTGTCTCCAGTGAACTGAAGAGGATTCAGCAGTATGCAGGTACAGTGTGATTTCATTAATATTTTATTAGTTTACAGTAACTGTCATCACTTCACTGCTGCCCATAATATCTGCAGTTTCATTACTCTCAGTCTGTTTTAACATAAAATATATTTATTTTAGTTTTATATAAACTCTGTTTTTAAAGTTTACTCAAAGTGATGATCTGGATGATGAATTAATTTCTGATCTTCATGCTCATATATCACACACTGTGTGTTTCTCTCAGTGGATGTGACTCTGGATCCTGAAACAGCTCATCCTTATCTCATCCTGTCTGATGATGGAAAACAAGTGACATGTGTAGACAAAAAACAGAATCTTCCTGGCAACCCAGAGATTCACCAAATATATTAATGTTCTGGGAAAGAAGGGATTCTCTTCAGGGAGATTTTACTATGAGGTGCAGGTCAGAGGGAAGACTGAGTGGTATATAGGAGTGACCAGAGAGTCCATTAACAGGAAGGAGGAGTTTACACTGAATCCACAGAATGGATGCTGGACTGTTGCTCTGAGGAATGAGAATCAATATAAAGCTTACGCTGGTCCCTCAGTCCTCCTCTCCCAAAAAAGAGATATTCCCTCTAGTTTTCTTCCTTCCAGTCAGATCAGATGACATCTGAATGCAAATATTCACCCATGTTTTCTACTGCACTCAGCCTAATTGTTTCTGTTTGCTGTTTGTTTTCTTCTCTCTTTTCTGAGGAAAAGGCCGCTGAAGGTATTCGATGGCTGTTTCACCTGCAGACCACAACTGACCACCCGCGCTGCTACACCTAATGTGGTCAATTCCTTCTGCGCTGGAGTGGGTCTTCCTGCGGTTGACATCAGACCTGCTGCACACTTACATCTACTACTAGAAATGATCGGACTGAAGCTCTAATGCTACTATATTTACTGCATGTTTACATTTAACTAAGGATGTAAATCTCTACCAGTATCAGTAGTTTGATCAGAGGAGGATGAATCCCCTTTGTGAGTCTGGTTCCTCCCAAGGTTTCTTCCTCCAGCCTTGAGGGAGTTTTTCCTTGCCACTGTTGCCTCGGCTTGCTCACATTGGGCTTAGAATCAAATTGTTTGATACTAATTATGTAAAGCTGCTTTGTGACAATGCCCGTTGTAAAAAGCGCTATATAAATAAATTTTGATTTGATGATTTTTTTTTATATGGAGCTTGTCTGATCAAAGGGCCTGGCCCTTCTGAAGTCCACACACACAAACACATATCTTCTTTGTTTTGGAGGTATTTAACTGCAGATGGTTTGTTCTGCACCATACCACAAAGTCCTCGATCAGTTTCCTGTACTCTCCCTCCTAACTATTATGTACACATCCCACAATTGCAGTGTCATGAGAGAACTTCTGCATGTGGCACAACTCCGAGTAGTTTTTGAAGTCCGATGTGTACAGGGTGAACAGAACTGGAGAGGGCACAGTACCCTGAGGTGCTCCTGTGCTGCAGATATCAGTATCATAGAGGGCATCACTGATCCTGACATGTAATGTCTCCAAGTAAGGTAGTCAGTAATCCAAGTGACCAGGTGTGTGTCCACATCCATCTTCATCAGCTTATCTCTCAGTAGGGGGGATGGATGATGTTGAAAGCACTGGAGAAGTAAAAAAAAGGATGAGGCAGGATGTATCCCACGTGATGGGGACCTTCCCAAGTTGCAAACTGAGGTTGTAGATGTGTTGAAGCAGCTCACCCAGTTGGGAAGCGCATGCTTTCAGCTTTCTGGGGCACACTTTGTCCGGGCTAGCTGCCTTACCAGGGCGAAGCCTTCTCAGTTCACTCCTGACTTAGTCTGCAGTGAAGGAGGGGGGGCTGTTAGAAGGTTGTGTTGTTGGTGAAGATGGTGGTGGTGTTGGTGGAGATAGTACTGACGGTGATGAGGGAGGTACTGTTGAAATAGATGATGGAGAAAGTGAGGCTGTGAGATGACTTGTTTGTAGTGCAGGTAGCCAAGGTGCTGAGACAGGGGGTGGGGACCAAGATGATGGAGCTGGGTGGGAGGATGAGGACTGACTAGAACTGGATTGGGGTGCTGGTGGTGATGAGGTTAACTGCTGCAGTAGTCAAGAGGGGGAGGGGGCAGCAGGAGCAGGGCAGTCGAACCTATTGTAGAAGTTGTTAAACTGGTTTGCTCTGCCAACACCCCCATCCACCATTCAACTTTTGTTGTTCTTACAGCCTGTAATGGTCTTCATTGCACCCCAAACCTGCTTCATATTGTTCTTCTGCAGTTGTCTTTCCATCTTTCTCCTGTAAGACTCCTTGGCCTCTTTAAGCCAAACCTTGAGTTCCTTCTGTACACTTTTTAGCTTTGACCAGTTTTTGTCTCTGAACACCCTCTTTTTGTGATTGAGGATGCCCTTAACCTCTCTGGTAATCCAGGGCTTGTTTGGAAAGCAGCTTACAGTCCTTTTGGGAACAGCAGTGTCCATGCAGAAGTTAAGGTAGTCCGAAACACAGTTTGTCATGATGTCAATGTCCTCTCCATGAGGGTCCAGTAGCACACTCCAGTCAGTCGTCTCAAAGCAGTCTTTGAGATGTTCTTCTGCTTCTGGAGATCAGACTCTGAAAGAGCGTGTTGTGCTGGGCTGCCTCAGTACAAGTGTTTTGTACTGAGACTGGAGGAGAACCAGATTGTGATTTGATTTCCCAAGAGGTGTTAATGGGTTTTCCATGTATGCATCTTTCGCACTGGGATAGAGCAGGTCAATAGTCCTGTTTTTTCTGTTGGGGCAGTCCACTGGTGAAAAGCACTAAGAGTCGAGTCCAAAGCAACGTGATTAAAATCACCAGAGATCCCACAGAACGCCTCAGGGTGTTGTGTTTGTAGCACAGCAGTGGTTGCATGGATGACATCACACACCGCCTGTGCGTTCGCTCGTAGAGGAATGTATACACAGACAGCATGCAAAAATTCCTGTAATAATAGTACGGTTAGAGGCTTACTGCTAAAAGCTTGATATCCCGAAAGCAAATAACCTCCTTCACGTTTACATATCTGGGATTGCACCATTTGTTATTAATAAAAAGTACAACACCCCGACCTTTGCGCTTGCCACTCAGCTTTGAGTCTCTGTTTGCTATCACTGTAGGGAATCCAGGCAGCTCCACAATGGAATCCGGAGTGTCACTGGTGAGCCAGGTTTCTGTGAAACACAGCATGCTGCACTCCTTGTAGAGCCTCTGATTCCTCACCAGGCATGCCAGCTCATCTGTTTTGTTATTCAGCGAGGTGACATTCCCCATAATCACTGAGGGAACTGAGGTTTTGTACCTCGACTGCTTCTCCTTTAGCTTAGCGCCGGCCGAGATTGGGTGGACAATGCCCCAGCGTCCTGCTGGTCGGAGGGCAAGCAGTTGTTCTCTGTAATATATCAGATATTCCTCATCATCCAACATGTTTGTAGAAGAAATATCCATAGGATATAATAAAAATAGACACTAGATGTGTGTAGAAAGACAAAAAAGCTCCTAAATACAAATAACAAAACACACACTGACGAGCTACTACAAGAGCAGCCAATCGCTACAGCGCCGGAAGTGAAAATGGATATTTCATTTATTTAACCTTTTCAACATTTATTTCAGCATTTCAACATTATTCAACATTTATTTAATGTTGGTTTGTCCACCAGATGTACAACATAATCAGTTGTAGCATGTCCATAGCTTATTTGAGGAAGAACTGCCTCCTAAACTAACATTTATTCAGAATCAGATTTATTTGCCAGGTATGTTGATACACACAAGGAATTAGTTTCTGGTCACTTTTGTAAAAAAATATAAAAAAGTAGAATTAATCTACATATACTGTAATTACAAACTATTACAAACAAACAAAGAAGAAGTTTACATAGTATACACACACTGTGACAAGGGACAATATAGTAAATAATATATGCCTAAAATTACAGAACACACAATACAGCCATTTTTTAAATTAAAAAAAAGTAATTTATTTATTCATTATTTTAGTTAAGAACAGGTGATGTACATGGCAGTGAATCAACATGAGTATGCAACTGGAAAGGCATTGTACAGTGTTAGGATGAGTGTAATAACTGTCAGGGCAAAGCCAGGAGTAGCTCTGGTCCTAGCAGATTCTGGTGGTCGGCTGTTTAATTGGGTGATGGCCTGAGGGCTACAAACTGTTCTCATGATTAGATGTCTTAGCATACAGAGCTGTGTAGCACCTGCTGGAAGAGAGAAGCTGAAAAAGGTTGTGTCCCAGGTATGAGGGGTCAGCAATGATTTTCTTTGCCTGTCTTTTTAGTCCTATAATAGTACAAGTCCTGATGTAGGGCAGGGAAGCACTATTTACTTTTTCATTTGTCCTTCCTTTTCCTTCATGTCTTGTGACTCCTCCAAACCAGACAGTGATGGATGTGCACAGAATAGATTCTGTAACTGTGGTGTAAAACTAGATCAACAGCTGCAGGGGCAGACCCAGCTTCCTCATTTGCTGCAGAAAGAACATCCTCTGCTGAGCTCTGTTGAGCTGGTGTTCGGCTCCCACTTGGGAAAGTTCCCAGAAATCTGAAGGTCTTTGTGGTTGACACAGGGTTGTTATTGTTTATAAATCTGATAAACATTATAGCTGAATATTACCCACACGAGACAAAATTAACCAGAAAGCCAGTGACATTTCCTCATGATCGAATTTACACATCAAAAAAACATCATTTAAATTAATGCACAAGTGCTCCAGCACTAACTGGTGTTTACCACTCATATTTACAGGGGTTAGACAATGAAACTGAAACAGCTGTCATTTTAGTGTGGGAGGTTTCATGGCTAAATTGGACCAGTCTGGTGGTCAATCTTCATTAATGTCACATTGCACCAGTAAGAGCAGAGTGTGAAGGTTCAGTTAGCAGGTAAGAGCACAGTTATATAGTATATTACAATGCACACAACATTATGGTGACATACCAGAGTTCAAAAGAGGACAAATTGTTGGTGCACGTCTTGCTGGCGCATCTGTGACCAAGACAGCAAGTCTTTGTGTCTAAATATTATTGAGCCACTTTGGGGTGTTTTGGAGGAGCGAGTCAGGAAATGTTTTCCTCCACCAGCATCACGGAGTGACCTGACCACTATCCTGCAAGAAGAATGGCAAGAAAAAATCCCTCTGACCCAGGGGTGGCCAACTCCTGTGTCCAGCACAGTTTGGTGATCTTTGTGCTCTGACACTACAATGAAACCTGCTAATTGCCTGCTGAGTTGAATCAGGTGTGTTTGATCAGGGAGATCACCAAACTGTGCAGGAATGCAGCTCTCCAGTACTGGAGTTGGCCACCCCTGCTCTAACCACTGTGCAGGACTTGTCTATGTCATTTCCAAGACGAATTGATGCTGTATTGGCCACAAAAGGAGGCCCTACACCATAATAATCAATTATTGTGGTCTAAAACCAGCTGTTTCACTTTCATTGTCTAACCCCTTTATGTGCCCACATAATTAAATGTGTACTATTTACTTTCTGCAGGTTAAACAAGTTATATTTAAGACATTTTGAACACTCTGAACACAGAGAAGACCAAGGAGATTGTGGTCAATTTCAGGAGAACACACATACAGCATACTACTCTTTACATCAACGGAGTTGCTGTGGAGAGGGTGAGCAGCACCAAGTTCTTGGGGGTGCACGTCACTGATGACCTGTCCTGGACCATCAACACAGCATCAGTAGTCAAGAAGGCTCAGCAGTGGCTTTACTTTCTCCACAAGCTTAGAAGAGCTAGAGCCCCCACCCTCATCATGACCACCTTCTACAGAGGGGCCATCGAGAGCATTCTGACTAGCTGCTTCACTGTGTGGTACGGGGCCTGCACAGCATCCTGCCGCAAGTCCCTTCAGCATATCATTAGATCAGCTGAGAAGATCATCGGCACCTCTCTCCCCTGCCTTCAGGACTTGTACAGCTCCCACCTCACACGAAAAGCTGTCTGCTGGGCGGGTGATCCTAGTCACCCACTACACAGTTATTTTAACCTGCTACCATCATGGAGGAGACTGTGTAGTCTCAGGGCTAGGACCAGCAGACTGAGGGACAGCTCTATCCATCAGGCTGTGCGGATGCTGAACTCTCTTCCTTCTCTGCCCCCGCTTTGCCTTCCGTACCCTCTAACTAACTTTCTTAACTGGTTCATTACAAGATCTGTCAACTCCTCTATCCACATCTCACAATACACTTCCACTATTCCCCCCATTTGTATATAACCTGGACCTCTTAATAGAACCACTATGCACTTGGTCACTTTACCACTTTCATTTCATTTTATTGCTCTATTGTTCATATTATCATTATTGTATATTATTTATTCTTTTATTTTTATTGTCTATTGTTTTACTCTGAATGTCCCACTGCTGCTAATACCCTTTGTCTTTTGGTTTTTGCCTTCATTGTTTATTTCTTTCTTTTGCTGTAACTTGGGTGGGTGAGTATCACAATTTCAATCCTCTGTATGTCCTGTACATATGCAGAATTGACAATAAAGCTATCTATCTATCTATCTATCTATCTATCTATCTATCTATCTATCTATCTATCTATCTATTTATCTATCTATTTTAAGACTTGTTTAAGAGCATTATTCTATGTCCTGTTTCAAATGTCAATCAGGTTAAGTATTAAAATATTGTGCAATTACATCCCATTGAATCAAATGTTGTGAATACTGTCGTACATAAAGATAAATGCATTATGTGACAAAGTTTCTGAGTCATATTGCATGTAAAGTAATATTAGGTTAGTTTACTAGTTAGCTGTGCTCATGGTCACCTTGACCTGACATAAACCATCACACTTTAAACACAGTAATATACAAAACTACTGTATTGCCTATTCTAATGTGCTATGGGAAAACTGCAGTATGATGAGACTTGAGAAATCTTCTTCTGCATTGTGGTGAGACCCAGCATCAGCCTTCTTATGCAAACTGGAGTTATGAAATGACTCAACATTAGAAGGAGAACCATGCCTGAAGCTCATGTACCTTCCAATCTAATACCTAATATTTTATTTTGTATTTAAGCACTACCAATTCATTTGGTACACATATTTGTTTGAGCTCCACTGATAATTTACTGGCTGCACTTTGTAGTTCTACAACTACTGTAATCGATATTACCGTATTTTCCGGACTATAAGTTGTAGTTTTTTTTCATAGTTTGGCCGGGGGTGCAACTTATACTCTGGAGCGACTTGTGTGTGGCGACCCAGACGGCTCACGAATAACTCCTCGAGAAGCCATTTATAGACATGTGTTTTTATTGGTCAATCTCCAGCAATACAACTCAGCAGAGAGAATTAGACTAACATATTCATGCACTCACTCACACAGGTATGCATCTGATCTACCCCCCACACCAACGGTGACTATCCTAAACTACACAAGCACTCACACATGCACACATTTATTCATACAACACAGAACACCTAAAGCTTTTACCCCTACATGAACCCACAGAACAGTTACACTAACCCTCCCAAACCACCCCCAAAGACCCCTGGGAATATGCAAAACGGCAAGTCGCCTATGGTAATGCAAAGCCCCCTAGCACACCACAATACATTATTACCTGTATATCATTTTACATGTTATTTTCACACTAAACTCTAGGCCCGTGTTGATAATTTCAACATTGCAGTAACTTTTAAAAACAACTGGAAAACATGGGTAGGGGAAATTAGGTCACCATCATGCTTCCCCTCGCTGTATTCCTGGTAAAATGCATCTAGCACTGGAAGTGCAGATGCAATGAAATTTCTCGTCAGGGGAAAATCCCCCTCTTGGCCACCACCCTGGGAGACGATGAGCTCCTATTGATAAGCCAATTACATGACAGACTCTTCTGTGCAAAGTGAGGGAAGCCAGTTTCACAGAAAGACACTCGGAATGCTATATTCTATTTTAAAATCAAATGAAGAACACAGAGAAAATGTTATTTATTTAAATGTTATAACACAGAGATTTATTAATTTTAGATATTTTGCCGTCTCCAGCGCAAAGTGAGGGAAATCTCAGAAACTCACAAAGACACAAACACTCAAAATACTATATTATATTTTAAAATCAAATGAAGTACACAGAGAAATTTATAACATTTGATTGACTAAACTTATTTTCTTTACTTGGACGTAAATTCTAGGATTGTCAGCAGAACTTGAAATGTGCATCTTGCAAAACTTAAATTAGACCAACATTAAAAAATAGGTTCACTTGATTTTATTTCACAATTCAATTATTGACCTAATTAATAAAAGGCTCAGCTGCAGCTTAAAAAGATCAGTAAGAACTGTTATATGCTAAATGACAGAAGCTAAGCTATTCGCTAGCTGCCACCACAATTAAACAAAATAAATATAAAATAAAAAATCTAAACTAAGCCCAAAATATTAACAAAAATATAATCTAACAAATTTCAAAAGATAGAAACGAAAAACTTAACACAACAGTAGAAAATCAATAATCTAATATTACCAAAAAACCGCAAATATCGCAAAGTACGTTAATGGCTTCTGGGCAATGAAACCAAGAAAAAAAAACAATAAACAAAGAAATAAACCAAAAACAAACAACTTAACCACTTAAGGTGGAAGTTGTCTTCACAGCCAGTCACTACAGGGATGTCATTTAAACACAGCTTAGTCAGTCGGCAGCCAGGCTGAGGCCACAGAGGAATGCAGCAGGCAGCATGACTCAGTGCAGAATAAAGAATAATAAAGAAAAATGTGTCAATGGTATGAAAATCTACATTTGGGCAATATCCTGGCATATTTGCACACCATGAAGTGTTATGGTAGCATGGCATGATTATTTCTAATAATATTCTAAATGAGTTTATTTTTGCGCTTCAACTAATGCTGCAGTGACCCGACTGTAAAAAGGATCAATGTTTTGTAGAACCAAAACGAAATATAGACAATGTCTGTTATTGTAATAGTTAAATAATAATAATAATAATAATAATAATAATAATAATAATAATAATAATAATAATAATAATAATAAAAACAATAATGTTAACATACCAGGCACGTTCTCAGTTGTGTCAGTGTTCAATTATTCAGCCTGTTGGTGCCTTTATTCTATTTTTATTTTAAATTACTTTTTCAAATGGTATGTCTGTGCTTGGTGTTAGACTTTATGAAATAAATTTCATCCAAAAATGTGACTTATACTCCAGTGCGACTTATATATATTTTTTCTTCTTTATTATGCATTTTATGGCTGGTGCGACTTATACTCAGGAGCGACTTATAGTCCTGAAAATACGGTAATCTATATAATCTACATAATATCTAATTATAATCTGTTTCTCTGTATACTTTATTCACCCTGTTCTTCAATTATCAGGACCCCCACAGGGCAGGTGGATCATTCTCATCACTGCAGTGATGCTGACGTGCTGGTGGTGTGTTAGCTAGTATCAGATTGGATCAGACACAGCACAGCAGATGAAGACCACAAACGACAAACAAATCCATACTTTAGAATGATCAACATTTTACTCCAGAAATATACAAAAAAGCCTAAATACTTTCTACCCACTGCACATGGCTTATTAGTAGCCAATAAATTATCTGAGTGTAACTCCTTGTAGTTTACAATTATGACTTATGGAGTTAGTCATAATTAACTCAGATTTATCATTTGACCAACACATAACTAAAAGGACCAGAACAGCTTTTCTATATCTGTAATATTTCCAAGTTAAGAAATGCCTTATCCCTACAGGATGCCGAAAAATTGGGACATGCGTTCATTACGTCTAGGTTAGATTACTGCAATGCACTATTATCAGGATGTTCTAGCAGAAACCTAAATAAACTTCAATTAGTTCAAAATGCCACACTTCTTACTAAAGAAGTCAGACAGCCAGAGTTCTTACTAAAACTAGAAAATTTGACCATTTATACTGATAGATGAGAAGCCATCTTTGCTTCAGAGCAGCAATGAGAAGCTGCCTTTGCTTCAGTGCGGTGATGAGACACCATCTTTGCTTCAGCAGGGCAAGAGTACGCCACATTTACCAGTGAGCGGTGAGGAGATGCCGTCCTGCAAACTGCGCGGCAAGGACATGCCGTATTGCACTCTGCGTGGTGAGGACACCTGCTTACAGACTATAGCGCCAAGGATGCTCCGGGCCAGATAGCCTGATGGACGCTCTGCTTCCCTCAATAGTGAACTGCACTACCCAAACACATAGACATGGTCAGGTTTTGGAGTCTTCTTGCTCTCAGCAGGCCTGTGTGCCCCCCTTTCGACTGTTTTGCCTCTGGGGATCCTCTGATTCCCCTTTTGGGAAGTGTACACTCTGTGGCCTATACCGCAGAACCTGACTAATCAACTCACGTTAGCCTTATGGACTAACATTCTGTTTAATGCTGCACTCAATCAATCCATACCTAAGGACAATACACATTGACTGTTTTTGGGGTTCTCATTTTGATTTGGGTCTCTTTGCAAATTGGAGGGTTATTATGTATTTTTGGTATTTGTTTCATTTTGCTTTTAGTTTATAGTGATGTATGGTTTCTTTCTGTATAAGGTTAGATTTTGGGGTTTGTTTTGTGGGTTTTGTATTTGCTTAATTTGATTTGACTTGTCTTGATTTATTTTGCATTTCATGGACAAAGTGCTTTTGGGGAGGAGTAATGTCACTTCAGTCCTTTATGTCATGTTTTATGTACTGGCCCTTTAATTTTTCATGTTGTTTAGCCCCACCCTTGATTATTGTCACCTGTCTCCTATTAATCATTATGTATTTAAACCCTTCTGTGTCTGTATTTGTTTGCTGGTCTAATTTTGCTTATTTGGTAGGGTATGTATTATTTGGATGCTTGTGAACACTTGTAGCACTTTATTAAAAAACTTTACTTAAATTCCTGCAATTGCATCTTCCTCTGTGATCCCAGCCGGAATTGTGACAGTTTCTTGCTTTTTTATCCAACTTAGAATTGTTTCTACATCCAACATTAAGCCAGCAATAGAGTATTTTATTGGGAAACATTTCCTTACAGTACATTTGACATAATTGTTTTTTAATTTATTTCCAGGTTTTTGCCAGTTTTTATCCCCTTTCCAATGTAGTAGTAGCCAATTAGCCCATCCCCTCCATTAGGCCTCTCCCCATCACTTTGCCATGTCCCTGACTCTAGGAGGGTGCAGCCAAGCACAAGCCTCCTCTGTTGTGTGTGATGCAGCCACCGCTTCTTTTCAAACCACCACTGATACAGAGTCACTGGAGAGCTCAGAGGAAGGCACACAGTGTCACCAGCTCTGATTGGACCAATCAGTAGATGCCTGAGCCAACGGACATTGGACTCTCTTGCGCCCAAGCTGTTGATGGCAAACAGCATGACCGGGATTCGATCTTGCGATCCTTGGGTCATAGTGGTAGCGTCTTAGCCCGCTGAGCTACATTTGACATATTACAGTGGTCAGCTATTGGTTGTTGGTAGAGTGTTTTGTTTAAAATGGAGATTCTGCCCTGGGGTAGAGATGTCACCCAAAAATGAGGTTATTTTACAACATGATAACATAAAAATGTTACTATGATACTATTGGTCTGGTGAACAGCATGTACACAAGATTGTAACAGTAATCTAAAATCTCCAGTGATTTATTTTGTACTTGTTGAAACTTTGTGCAGAAACAACAATGGTACCTTTCAGATGGTTGCCAGTAGGGTTGAGCCGGATACTCGTTTCAGAGGAGTATCCAGTACAGATAAAGCATTTTTGATGAGTACGATAATTAAACAAGTAAAACTCGTCAATATCAGTGCTCGTGCTGAAGGAAAATCCTCAATGGGTGTCTTCACAATCTGTGATTGGCCAGTCACACAGAGATCTCTCTGTGCTTGGCTTCACTCTAACTCACTGCTCTCTTCAGTACTCCTTTGGTTTTCTTCAGCTCGCCTCTATTTCAGTTTGTATGATATTTAAAGTGACTTGGTGAACTGGTTTTGTAATGTATGTGGTGCATTTTTAACAAAACAGAGCTGAAAATGACTCGTGTTGTGTCGGTCACTGCCTACACTCTGGTCTGATTTATTATTATTTTTTTTTACATTATTTTTTTTTGTTAATTTACATAGTTGAACAGATACAGATACAGATACAGATATTGGTGTACTCGCTCATCCCTAGTTGCCAGTATAGTGAGTATTGATAGTTGCAGTGTGTTGTAGTGGCTATCCCTACCACCCTACAACCATCAGACTTGGATGTGATTCTCTGTTCTATGAAGTCCACCACAGCCATTTAAAAATGATTTTATTGTTCACATATTGTCTAAATTGGTGAAACAAATGAACAAGCAAACTCATATGTCTGTATATATAAGTGCATATGAACTGTACTTTGGAATAAATGAAGCATCTCTTTCACAATTACAGTGCTGCCAGACTATTAACTGGTACAAAAAAAAGACAACACATCACCCCAGTCTTGGCTTGCTTACTTTGGCTCCCAGTGCATTACAGAATTCAGTATAAGATTTCACTGATAGTTTTTAAAGCCGTGAATGGTTGTGCACCCATTTATATTAGAGACATGCATAACATGCATGCACTTGCAAGAACTTTAAGGTCATCGCCTGTCACTTCTTTCTGTCCCAAGGACTCATCTTATGCCTTAGCTGTTGCTACACCTAAGTTCTGAAATGGACTCCCGAGTGACATTAGACTCACCCTATCTGTAATTGTTTTTAAATCCAAGCTCAAAATTGATTTCTATCACAAGGCTTTCAGCAGTTGCTAATCTGTTGAGAGGTGGACTGAAGGATTGATGTCTGTTTTAATGTACGTCTGTTTGTTTTGCATAAGCAGAGACTGTATCTGTTTTTTTGTTCTCGTAAAGCACTTTGGTTTTAAATGTGCTCTAAAAATAAAATGTACTTACTATAAGCCTTAGTGAACCAAGTTGCCTTGAAATTCTCTCATTGTTTTTTGTATTGTACTGCCCTAGTCATGGTCCATTACCTTTGTTTATGAGTGTATTACAGTAATGTAGTTACAATATCATATAAAATGTGTTGTTTCATAGTTATTGACTATAACATTTTATTACTGGTATTACTCCTCTGTTATTAGTAGAACAAGGTTAATAATGCACTTTGTGCAATACCACCAACTCTACTAACAATTTCAACAGTTCCTCTCTTCATTAACCACAAATGAAAACTGAAGTAATCTTACTGCAGCTCATTTAATCAGAAAAACTGAGAAGTTTTCAGTTTCATCTTGTTTCAGTTGAAATAAATTTTTTATCACAAATGTCATTTGACCTCAGCATTTGTCCTATGTGATTGACCAATAGATTGCCCATGATGATTGGACCAATAGAAAAGCTCCAAAACTACTTTAAATAAAACCTCTTTACATTAAATTACTTAAGGAGAAAAGTAACTGTTATTTTATATATATATATATATATATATATTACAAACCAGATTCCAAAAAAGTTGGGACACTAAACAAATTGTGAATAAAAACTGAATGCAATGATGTGGAGGTGACAACATCTAATTTTTTATTCAGAATAGAACACAGATCACAGATCAAAAGTTTAAACTGAGAGAATGTATCATTTTAAGAGAAAAATATGTTGTTTCAAAATTTCATGGCGTCAACAAATCCCAAAAAAGTTGAGACAAGGCCATTTTTACCACTGTGTGGCATCCCCCCCCTTCTTCTTACAACACTTAACAGACGTCTGGGGACAGAGGAGACCAGTTTCTCAAGTTTAGAAATAGGAATGCTCTCCCATTCATGTCTAATACCGTCCTCTAACTGTTCAATCGTCTTGGGCCTTCTTTGTCGCACCTTCCTTTTTATGAAGTGCCAAATGTTCTAGAACCTGAACATAGTTCTCTGCATTAATTGTGCCTTTCCAGACATGCAAGCTGCCCATGCCACAAGCACTCATGCAACCCCATATCATCAGTGATGCAGGCTTCTGAACGGAGCGTTGATAACAACTTGGGTTATCCTTGTCCTCTCTGGTCCGGATGACATGGCGTCCCAGTGTTACATAAAGAACTTCAAATCGTGACTCATCTGACCACAGAACAGTCTTCCATTTTGCCACACTCCATTTTAAAAGACCCCTGGCCCAGTGCAAATGTCTGAGCTTGTGGAGCTTGCTTAGAAATGTTATGCATGGTTGATGATGATAACTTAAAGGTCTTTGCTATTTTACGCTGGGTAACACCATTCTGGTATTGTTGCACTATCTTTCTGCGCAACAATGGTGGAATT
>BRDA01048595.1:0-23028 GCA_036984385.1 Crenuchus spilurus | reverse complement strand
AGAAAAAAGAAAAATATAAACTTTAATTCAAGTACCTTTATTTGGTGGGGAAGAAATCAGACATTAAGAAATACATCTTTTGAATGTAATCATGTGTGCCACAATTATTGGCACCCCTGGTTTTAGTACTTTGTACAACCTCCTTTTGCCAACAAGACAGCACTTAATCTTCTTCTATAACTTTTCACAAGATGGGAGAATACAGAAAGAGGCATCTTTGATCATTCCTCTTTGCACAACTTCTCTAAAACGTCCAGAGTCCTGGGTCTTCTCCTATGCACTCTCCTCTTCAGCTCACCCCACAGGTTTTCTGTTGAATTGAGATCTGGGGACTGAAATGGCCATGATAGGAGCTTGATTTTGTGACTTGTGAACCATTAGTAGATTTGACCACATGTTTAGGGTCATTATGTTGCTGAAAGACCCAGTGATGACCCATCTTTCAGGCAGAGGCCACCAGATTCTGATTCAAAAAGTCCTCATATTTCAAAGAGTTTATGATCCCATGTATCCTTACAAGGTTTCCAGGTCTTTTGGAGGAGAAACAGGCCCACAGCCTCACTGATCCTCCCCCATACTTAACAGTGGGCATGAGGTCTTTTTCTGCATATTCATCCTTGGTGTTACGCTTACAGTGTTTGTTGCCAAAAAGTTCTATCTTGATCTCATCTGACCAAAGCACACAGTCCCAGTTAAAATGCCAGTACCGCTTGGCAAACTCCACCCATTTATGCATATGAGTATAACTCAGGAAAGGCTTTCTCCGTGCATGCTTCCCAAACAGCTTATTGGCATGTAGATAGTGCCTGATGGTTGTTTGGGAGACCTCATAACCCCAAGATGCTACCATTTGATTCAATTCTCTTACAGTGTGCTTTGGAGAACTTTCTACTTCTCTTACCATCCTTCTCACTGTGCATGGTGGCAAGATACACTTGTGTCCTCTTCCAGGCTTGTTTTTAACAGTTCCAGATGTTTTGAATGTTTTGATGATTGCTCTGACTGTAGATAAGGGCATCTGCAGGTGAGTGGTTATTTTCTTGTAGCCATTGCCTGATTTATGAAGGTCGACACACATCTGCCTAACTTGAATAGTGTGTTCTCTTGTCTTTCCCATGTTTAAGAGTGAATAAGAGAAATAGGCCTCTGTGTAATGCCATATTTATACCGCAGGGAAACAGGAAGTGATGAATTGCTAATTAAATGTTCCTAGATACTTTGATCCACTTTATAAATTACAGTAGAAATTACACAAATATTTCAAATACATTTATTTCCAAGAAATTGTTAAGGGTGCCAATAATTGTGGAACAGGTCATTTTATTGGAAATAATTATTTCTTAGTCAGGATTTTTTCTTTCTTTCTTTTTTTTCACTTTAGTTGAAGGTTGCTTTTTCAGAGTGAGATTATTCTTCTGCAATAAAAACGTATTTATTTTAAGGCTTTTAACACATTTTAACTAGGGATGCCAAGAATTATGGAGATCACTGTATGACCTGAAACATCATCAGATTTTCACACAGGTCCTAAGAGTATGTAAAGAGAAGCCAGTTAAACAAATGAGACAAAAATATTATACCTGTTTTTTTATTTATTGAGGAAAATGATCCAATATGACATATTTGTGAGTAACAAAAGTATGTGAATCTTTGCTTTCAGTATCTGGCATGACACCCACCCCCCCCTTCCTTTGCAGCAACTAAATGTTTCTGGTAACTGTTTAACCATTCTTTGGTAGAATGACTTGTGTGTTTAGGGTCATTGTCTTGCCGCATGATTCACCTTTTCTTGAGATTCAGTTCATGGACAGATTTCCTGATATTTTCCATCAGAATTATCTGATATAATTCAGAATTCTTTGTTCCATTCACTGTTGTTGGATCCTGCCCCAGACACAGCAAAACAGGCCCAAACCATGATACTACCACCACCATGTTTCACAGATGAGACAGGGTTCTTATGCTGGAATGCAGTGTTTTCCTTTCACCTGACTCTGTTTATACATTTAAACTAACTGCTAATCCCAGAGGTTCACATACTTTTGCCTTTCACAAATATGTCATATTGGATCATTTTCCTCAATAAATAAATGAACAAGTATAATTTTTGTGTCTCATTTGTTTAACTTGGTTCTCTTTATTTACTTTTAGGACTTGTGTGAAAATTTGACAATGTTTAGGTCATAATTATGCAGAAAATATAGAAAATTCTAAAGGGCTCACAAACTTTCAAGCACAGCAGTAAATCTGCAAGGTGAACCAACAAGGTAGGTGTGTCTAATCAAGTGGACAGTGAGCTAACATAGTGTTTCAAATTTCCAGCAGCTCTGCTGTGTCTGATCCACTTGTACCAGCACAACACACACCAATACATCACCACCACATCAGTGTCATGGCAGTGCTAAGAATGATCCACCACTCAAATAATAGCTGCTCTGTGGTTGTCCTTATCATTGATGAACAGCTGAAAGTATGCTAATAAAGTATACAGATCAAGGAGATAATTTTAGTGTTGTAAGACAGTCACACACCAGGAAACAAAGACAAACTGTTTGAATGTTTACACCATGAGTGGAACACGTCAAGGTTCTTCCACAAAATACTATGTTAAAATATTAATTTTGCAGGGTTTACAAGTGAATAAAAATGACTATGAATTTTTCTTTGCATTATTCTAGGTTCGAAAACACAGCATTTTGTTATTTTGACCAGTTGTCAATTTCTGTAAATACATGCTCTAAATGACAATCAATCAAATATATAAGTATAAATAATAAAACAAGAGTTTATTATTGATTGGGTTATTTTACAGTATCTTAATTTTTTCCAGAGCTGTATGTACTAATAACAATACACTGCAACATGTATCACTTTTTCCTGAGATTTTTCCTGGTTCTATGGACTCTGCTGCCCTCTGCTGAATACTCAACATGCAGTGAGTCCTCAAACAAGACCATTGGTCTTATCCCAGTTATTATTACACTGTGCCATTTGATCAAAGATCATTAGAGTTCTTTAAAGAGACTACTGATTCTGAATTCTTTCATATTGTTGACTTACTAAAAAAAGCATGTGATTTCTGTCACATTAGATGTATATTAAAATGATCGATTGTATATAAACTGCCACTATTGTTTAATTGATTTCGTCCCATTGTTAGTGAATGATGATGATGATGATGATAAAACCTTGGCCAGTTTGGCCAACTTAATGTTGCATATTATTAACAGTTCCATAGAGTTGCTAAACTGACCAAGATATCATCATCATGATCATCATCATTATTTTCCACCAACAATGGAATAAGATCCATCAACATTAAAACAGGTAACAACAAAGCAAAGATGTAGTGACAAAAGATCAATTCATAAAAAGGTAGTGTAGCTGTTCTAGACTATACACACCAAAATATTAAATACAGATTTGTACTTAATAGAGTACTTTTCCATTGTTGTGCCCACTGTTTTTGTACCAGTTATTGGTACTGTTCTGTACCCAAAGAGACTAAAATGTATTTTTGAGGATACATTTATGAAAAGTGTACCTTTGAGTACAAGACAGGATTTATATCATACCTCTGTTTTTTTGTGTGTAGACATATGGGGACACGCACAGATTTAATTTGCTAATGTAATGTTAATATGTAAAATGATGAAAAAGTAATATATCTTAACTCTAAAAGTTACAAATAACCAGGCACCGAGTTTGTCATCTGCAGCGGAAAGACTGTTATTGTACCTCCAGCACCACGGACAGCGCCATCACATTACTGTAAGCCTCATCCAGCTGATTTTATTCTGACCTGGTAGAGAAATGCTTTATTATTGTTACAGGAATGTTACCAGACAAACGACAGGAGAGCTTCATTAGTGTTTAGTCAGGCTGTAACACACGGACTGGACAAAGAAGGTGAAGTAAGATTGGCTGCACTGTTGCTTATAAAACATAAATAAGAATGTAGAGCAGCGGCGCAGGCTGATGACGATACTGAGAGGGCTGGAGATACTCCGTCCAATGAAGATTTTGGCAATGATGCGAGGACTGGTGCTGCTAAGGAATTCTGATGGGGCTTAGCTGTGGTCTTTGAAAGCTTTTGTGTGATGATGATAATGATGATGATGTGACGGGAACGAGAGGATGTTTACATGGCGATGAAACAAAAGCACAGCTGTGTTCTTTATGCTAATGTCCCGGATTCACCGTCGCTGCGCTGTCAATGAAAGACAAACAAGGCCGTGAAGCGCGTTACCAATTGTAACATCATGTTGTTCTTATTATGATGATGCTTAATTAGCAGCTTATGACGTAGCTCGGAGGTAAATTCGTCATGCACTGAGTGTGAAAAGATGCCAAAAACATGTCTGTGTGTAACTTCCTCTACACGACGGAGAAAGTGACATCTAGGCTGCTTTTTATTGGCTTTCCAATAACTTAACTGGGCGCACCTGTGCCGGTGGAATCGTGCAATGGCCGCGCCGCGAAGAATCCAACTCAATACTCTCTCAAGCGAGGTCCCTCTCCCTTCCATCTCCAACAGCCATGCTGTCCAGTATTTGCCCACCAAGTTGGGTTTAGTCGCGCCCTACCCTTCGTCTGAAGCGTTGGTGTCCGAGATTACACCTTCAGCCAGAATCGAGCTGCTCCTCTTCGAGCCTGATGAGAAACGCTGCCCGGAGTTCTACTACCCCGAGCTGGTCAACGTGAAGGTAAACTCTCACGACTTACCAGCGTCTTTTTTTTCTTCATTAAAGCATCGATATTAAGACACAAAACATACATCAGCAATACAAGGTGCTACCAAGCAACACAAAACAAAATAAACTGGACAAAAAACACAAGAAACCAGTGAAAGTAAATCATACATGAATGCAATGTCCTCAAACAAGGCACACCCTCAGAAGCATATCAGAAATTCAGGGGACATATTCCAACCTGATAATAGCAAAGTTTGGGAGAGTTCTCATACCAGTCAAAAGTGACCCCCTCCTCCAATGTTTTTATTTTTTTCACTACATTGTAAATGAATACTGAAGTCATCCAGACTATGAAGGAACACATAAAGAATCATGTAGTAAACTTAAATGTGTTAAACAAACCAAAACATGTTTTAGATTTTACTTCAAAGTAGACACACAACTGATGTCTCAAACACATTAAGAGGCAAGAAATGCAAGTCATGAACTCTTGACAAGACACAGCTGTTAACTGAAAGCCATTCCAGGTGACTACCTCATAAAGCTGACTGAGAAAATGCCAAGAAAGCTGCATCTAAACAAGAGGTGCCTACTGTGAAGAATATAAAACATATTCTGGTTTGTTTAACACTTGTTTGTTTACTAAGTAATTCCCTAACTAGTTTGGATGACTTTAGGTGTGTCCAAACTTTTGAGTGGTACTCTATGTTTACGTTTATGAATGTAATGTGTCTGTGAAATAATAACACTGATCAACAGATCTCTATTACTATCTTCCAGTAACATCCCAAACAATAGTTTATTGGAAAGATGTTCAGTACTGAAATCTGGAAACAATCGGGCAAACCAGCAGAAGTTGACTCGGCTGACTTATGCCACTTATGTGGCCATATCAAGTTTTCACACTCAAGTTTAAGTCAGACTGTTGAGCTTCTGCTTTCTTTCGTTCTCAAAGGTCACTGCTGAAAGATCTCTCAGGACTTTGGAGGAGGTGATGGAAAACCAGGAAAGAGATGCGCTGGAGGCACTGGCAAAAAAGTTTGAAGAGAAATATGTGAGCTCACAGCATACAAACAATGCAACACCCAACACAAGAACAGTGCAGTAACCCTGAAGGCCCCAAATGTTTAGAAGATACCTACACTGTAAAAGTCTGCTGTTTCAACTTCAACCCTGTTCTTCTGTAGGGTGGAGCTCATAAACAGCGGAAAGACAGGTTGCAAGATTTGGTGGACATGGGCTATGGATATGATGAAACTGACTCCTTTATCGACAACTCTGAGGCAGTGAGTTTCAGCATTTCAGCTTCTTTTACTTTCCTGAAACATGACATAACAGAGTATAAATCATACAACACTGAAAAAAACAATCTTAACAAGTAAAATGAGCATATATTAAGGCAATAAATCTTTTTTTTTTCTCTGTCAAGATTTTGTCTTAAATGCTGCAAGTGTAAGATTATTTTGCTTATTTAAAGAAATCTTACTAAGCAAAATTAGCTTACCCCATTGGCAGATATTTTTTTTGGTTAATATAAGAATTTTCTTTAGTTTCATATATTTTTTCTAGTTTTTGTGAGGTGCTTTTTTCAGTGAACATTTATTAAAAAAAAATAAAATAAAATAAAAAAAAGGGAAGCACTGTGATATGAAAGTAGTTCATTCACTCATATCTCACATTAGTTCTTGCTTAATTTTTATATGCTTAAACAATTAAATTTTAGAATGTCCTTTAAAGGAATTTATAAAGGTATGTTGTGGCACTAAATTGTTATATACAATTTAAAACCTTTCATTGCTATTTAAATAAAAGTTGTAATTTGCAACATTGTGAACACATTTTTCCCTTTTATATAGAATCCGTATATGGAAACTAAGCCTGATTCAAATTATGTGCATTTACATGCATCAGTATATTTAGGCTATAGTCGGTAATGTAAACATAAATTATGGCTGATTTTAATACATAAAGCCCCATCACAGAAGACATGAAATGTAAGGCAACTTTTGATGAGTGTTTTTTTCTGTGTGAACTGGCTTACAGAACCCTTATTAATTTTCAGTTTTCATGTTTTACACCTTTTGCTATCAAAGTATGATGAACTGGTTCCAGCCTGTCTTACCACCAAACATGGAGGATTTTACATCAATTCTGGGACACTACAGTTCCGACAGGCTTCAGATGGTGAAAAAAATGACCTTGATGACTTTGAGGAGGACTTTAAGCCCAAGGTGCGTAGATATTCATTTTGATGTTCTATCTACAAGGGATATTAAAAGTCTACACACCCCTGTTAAAATGGCAGGTTTTGTCATGTAAAAAATCAGACCAAGATGAACCATAATGTTTTTTTTTTTGAAGTGTCCTTTGAATTTACGACCGCATTCAGACTTTTTGGGTAGGTATCGGCATGGCACATCTTGACATGGCAATCTTTTCCACTTTTCCTCGCAAAATCTGACAGATTGTGAGGGCATCTCCTGTGTTAAGCCCTCTTCAGGTCAACCCATAGATGTTCAGTTGGATTCAGGCCTGGGCTCTTGCTGGGTCATTCCAAAACTGATCACCTTCTGGTGAAAAGCTGCTCTTTTCTCAATGTGGAGGTATGAAAGGTGAAATTCCAGTTTAGCTTTTTAGCACAGGCCTGAAGGCTTTGTGCCAACATTGACTGATATTTGGAATGGTTCATAATTCTCTTCACCTTGACTAAAGCCCCAGTTCCAGCTGCAGAAAACAGCCCAAAGCATAATGCCACCTCCACCATGCTTCACTGTGGGTATGGTGTTCTTTTGGTGATGTGCAGTGTTGACTTTTGGATTTATGGCCAAAAAGTTCAACCTTGGTCTCATCAGATCTTAACATGTTTTCCCACAGACTTTTGGCAAAACAGCTGTGCTTGGATGCTTTTCTTTGTAAGAAAAGGCTTCTGTCTTGCCACTGTACCACATAAATGAAGAATATGGGAGATTGTCACATGCAGTACACAACTAGAAATCCCTGCAGGTCCTTTAATGTTGCTGTAGGACTCTTGGCAGCCTTCCAGACCAATTTTCTTCTTGTCTTTTCATAAATTTTCGAGGGGTGTCCAGTTCTTGTTAATCTCAGTTGTGCCAAATTTTACCCAATTCTTGAGGGCCGTCTTCATGGTGTTTTATGGTGTTTATATAATACCTTGTTTTGTAGTGATGGGACATATTGTGCTGAGTCTTCGGGGCATGTGTTGATAAATTTAGGAAATCTTTTATGGAGTGCGTATCACGGCTTATGTCTTTAAGAGCGTGTGATGTCACTGACATCTGAAGCCTCACTGGTTCCAGAAATGGTTTGAGAGTTGGCCTAATTTATGAGCATATATAAAGTGCAATGGATTCCCGCAAAATTTGCATGTTCAGGTTGAAGTTTCACCAATTTTTCTGTGACACACAGGAGCTTGTTTTCATGTAAAACTGAAAGGAGCAACAGTGTTCAAATAAACAACTCATGTCCTATTGCATTTATTTAAGCAATGAAATCATACTGACAAGATTGAGTTTAATATACCTCTGTTACTGTTACCCACACATCAAAAACAGATTAGATGACTAAAAGAATGAACCACACAAAAGCAAATTAAAATGTTTATTTCTATACTTTTCTGACATTGTTGCAAGACAGCCAAGAAGCCATCACAAATAGTTGATCAGAATGTGCACTGTCTAATATTTAACATTTTAGTTAACATGTGGTTGGTTAATTATGATCACAACCACATCCCCAATTATAAGAGGGTGTTCACACTTACACATCCACACTATCTACTTACCCACCCACCATGGGGTGAACGTTAATTCCTCACGGAATATGTTTCTCTTCAGAATCAGCATTAAACTTTGCTTACTTGTTTCTGAAGCAAAGCATCTGCCTCTACATGACTGTTGCTTGAGATCTGGCACTGCTAACGTGTCCAACAGCTAAATATAAAATAGCTGTGATGCTGTTTTTGGTGTATCTGCGTCAGATTTCTGTAAGTCACTGCTAGAAGACATTTGTCAAGCAACTTTAATAAGGGCTTTACATGGCATCTTGAAACAGGGTTCTTATTTTTTTATTTTCTTTGATTCCTAATTGCTGAATATTTTTGTTTTTGTATTTTACTTCATTTCAGTCAGTTATTTGTTGGCTGTTAGCAACTTCATTGTACATACAAGTGGTCCAATATGAATAGAAATTGGGATTTTTTTTTCTCCATTTTGCAGAAACAAAAACTCAAAGGAGGGGGAGATGGGAAGATGATGAAGAAAAAGAAGAGACGTGAGGATGTGCAGCCTGAGAAAGACAATGTGAAAAACAGGTTCTCTGTTAAGATTTTTTTAAAGAATTGGGGCTCTTAAGTCATTATTGTTTTTCTGTGTGTTTACACATTTGACCAGGTCTGCCACGCATATTGACCAGCAGGCTCCAATGAGAATAACACTGTTTAAACCCCTCATCTACAGATCACCCTGGCAGTAGCTGCAAATTTGTATTTTTTCAAAAGAGCCATCTGAAAGCTATTTGAAATGAAACATCCCAGTTGATGCATTTTCCATTTTTCAATTTGAACAAGTTGCAGAAAATACATAAGTGGGATTAAATCAGCCTGGAACTATGGGTGCCACACATGCATTTATTGCATGGAATGTTGTTTGAGTGCATTATTATAGACAACCTTATTAAGTTATATTGTTATTGTGTCTGTTGATTATGGCCATTTCAATGTATTCTTGCAGTGAAAGAGTTATAAATTAAGTTGTATTGTAATTCCTATTTTTACAGTGTGGGGTTTAACAAATCAAGGCCTTAATCGGTGGGTATCTCTCATATTAAACATCCCACAGTCTCTAAATTGTTGTTTTTTTTTCTACAGTACACTACCCATCATGCCACCTGGAGTCAAGAAGAAGAAAAGTGGCAAGCCATTGAACATCGACGGCATGCTTAGAAAGTTTCATAAGGAGAAGCTTCAGCAACTGCAGATGTTCAATGGGAAAGAGGCAGTTACTCTAGCTGACAGTGGCTCCACAAGCCAGATAGAAGTTCTAGAAGAATCTGCCTCAGCTGATCCACTCTTGTCACTCATTGGTTCAGCAAGTGCAGATGACCTCCTACAAGCAGTGAAGGCTGTGGATCAGGATTTTGACCTTGACGGGCTCTTGACTGAAGACCAGGAAACTGTTTCTCCTTATTTGCAGGAGAACCAGGAAGCTACAATTTTCTGTCAGTCCACAAAGTCTCCTACTTCACTTCCTGATGGATTACCACCTATGCTAGAGCTATACATCCAAGAACTTTCTCAGGTATTGTTTTTGTACAGGCTTGATATAGTAACTTTCATTTACCAGCTTTTATAAAATGCTGTAGGATGACTTCTACAATCGTAATCTCTTACGTTTTGCTCTTATAGGCAATCCAAGACATGGAAGGAGAGAAAAAGATGGAGCTTTTCGCTCCAGAAATAAACAATGCTTTGCTACAGTACGTCTGTTTGTATGAAGTATTCACAGTTTAATTTTGCACTTTACTTCTGTTTACTCTGATTGAGTCATCTTTCATCTTTTTTCTGTGTTTGTGTGTCTGTCTGGATATTTTAGTGTGGCAATTAAGTCAAAGGAGTTGTCTGATAAAGTACGTTCCAGGGTATTTTCCTACCTGGCATCACAACTTTCCTGCAAGAAAGGCAATTTGCTTAAGCGAGCCAAGAAACTCCATCTTCTTCATCTGGTCAGTAACCTCACAACTACAGGATGTCCTTTTAGCTTCTTTATCCAAATGACTATTACTTATCTTATTCACAAAGATATGGTGACAAAATGTGGGTTAAATACACCTCAGTCTGTGTGAAAAAGACACAATGTGGGTAGATGGGTGTTAATTTCTGATGACTAATATCTGCGGCTGTCGGAGTGGAGGCTGATTGTTGTCCAGCCGTTTCCATTGGTCACCTGGCGCTGCAGTGAGTTATCCTCATGGACACAGCATTGAATGTTGGTTATTTCGCTGTGAAAATTGTGCAGTGATCCGTGGATAATATCACTACATTGTACAGGAGGAGTGTTTAGTAGTGTGATTGTACTGCATTACAAACTCGATTCAGAAGATGCAACGGGGGTCTATGAAATGGTTTGTAAACTGCAGGGTTGTAGGTGGATAACGCACTGGTGGATGACCTTTCCCAACATGAAGCATCGGGTTCAAGTGTGCTTGAACACTGGCTGTGGACATTTTGTAATATCGGTGTCTTTCACACAGATTTAATCCAAATGTCATCATGATTATTCCCCACATTATTCATTTGGGCAAAGAAACAAACGGAGCACCTTGAGCATTCAAAACGTACTGGAACAGTTAAGTGAATGATTGTGGCAATTAGCGGAGACTTCAGTGGTGCCCCCGTAGACACTTGGGACCCCACGTGGGCTGAGCGCAGGCCCTGTGAATATGATGTTAAATTAAGGATTGTGCAAGTTTAGTTTCTGATCAGTTCTAAACAGAAATATCTATTATTTGTACAACTTCCTGTGAATCCTTTCAAATATTCCCGTATAGCCAAAAATTGTTGCCTGGCTCAACTATTCCAGTGGAAAATCTTCCCTGTTATTTACAAAAGTACTGGGCTTTTTCTGTGATTTTATTTACTCTAGCAAGCAGCTTTGGTCCTCCCAAAAAGTACATGAGTGCCACTTTTATTTCTAGGTGATTTTGCATGTAGCGCTAATATATATGTTGGTTTGTATGTCTTTAACATTTGACATTGTTCATGAAATGATTGTATGTACATTTAAATGTTCATCCACTGTCAGGGTGATCAGCTGAAGGACTTGTTAAAGAGACTGGAAGAAGCAGTTACCAGAACCATGCCTGAGCAGATTGACCGTTTCAATGACAGCTGTCAAGCTCACTCTGAAGCCAGAGCTGCCAAGTATGCTGACTGTTCCGTACTCTGATAGCTTGAATGTATATATTTTGGCTAGTGTACCATCCAGTTTATTTTGAACCCAACAGTAAAGCTGCATGGTCATTTTAAATGGGTCCGTCAAACCTGAATGAACGTTTTATCCTCCTGTGACTTGGGTTGGACAAATAAGACTTTGGTTCATGTGTTTTTAGACTGGAGGCTGAGAAAGAACAGAGAGCAATAGATGGGTCTGATGAAGAAGAGGAAGATAAAAGCGGAAAGAGAGTCTTTGGACCTCGCAAAAGATTCAGATGGACTGAAGAGATCAGGTTTTCCCATTATAACTGACTGCCAGACTCATATATTCAACATGCAGTAAAAATAACAGTTTATAAATTGTAAAATTACTCTTTTGTGTGTGTGTGTGTGTGTGTGTGTGTGTGTGTGGTATTCATTTGCATGGATTTCTGTGCTTTCAGGGAGTTGCTTTCTGAGCTTGTGAAGCTGAAGATGAGTTATTATGAACTTGAAGCTCCAGGAAGCCCAAGCTTAGAAGCATACTTGAGAACGTTTCTGGAGGATAATGTAAAACCACTGTGGCCTAAAGGATGGATGCAGGCCAGGTAATTCTTTGATCCGCTTGATGCCTCATTTCATGGACGCATCAGCTTTTCAAATTTCACATTTTTTGACAAACTATTGTTGACATTTTGACCAAAGCAAAGCTCTGGAAGTGTCACTTTAAAAAGCTTTACAGAATGTAAAATAAACTCTTCAGGGAATTAAATTAAAACCTAAAATCAATAATTTAAAAAAGGATTAATTCAAAAATGAGAACATTGTTAATGAAGATTAAGATGAACCAATTTGCCAACGGAATTTGACCACCGCATTTAACCTATTCGTGCAGTGAGACACACGCACACACACACACTAGGCTGTGAGAATTTGTGCCCGAAGCAGTAGGCAGCCCTTATCCACCGGCGCCCGGGGAGCAGTTAGGGGGTTAGGTGCCTTGCTCAAGGGCACTTCAGTCATGTCCTGTCTGGGGATCGAACCAGCGACTTTCTGGTCACAAGACCAGATCTTTACCACTAGGCCATGGCTGCCCCCAAATACTATCTAAAGAAAAACTTTTCTGAAATGTGCAATAGAACTGCCCCTTTACAATAAATTATAGTGAATACCTGACACATATCTTAATTTTACACTAGATACAATATCTTAATTTGTGTTGTCATAAAATGAATAAAAATATAAAATGTCACACACTTCTTCTAAAACAAGCAGAAAACCAGTGAAGATAATGGTACAGTGTATTGAGTACTCCAGGACCAGTTGTGGAAACTACCGATCTATGGCATTTTGTACCATTTTTAAGATATTTTTCCATTTACTTACCAGTTATGACAAAACGACAAAAAATCCCTGTATCCTTTATTTTAACCTTAATTTAAGGTGGATTATATACAATGCCTTGCAAAAGTATTGAACTTTTCAACCTTTTGCCACATTTCAGGCTTCAAACATAAAGATATAAAATTTTAATTTTTTTGTGAAGAATCAACAACATTTGGGACACAATTGTGAAGTGGAACGAAATGTATTGGATATTTTAAGCTTTTTTAACAAATAAAAAACTGAAAAGTGGGGGCGTGCAATATTATTCGGCCCCTTTACTTTCAGTGCAGCAAACTCACTCCAGAAGTTCAGTGAGGATCTCTGAATGATCCAATGTTGTCCTAAATGACTGATGATGATAAATAGAACCCACCTGTGTGTAATCAAGTCTCCGTATAAATGCACCTGCTCTGTGATAGCCTCACGGTTCTGTTTAAAGCACAGAGAGCATCATGAAGACTAAGGAACACACCAGGCAGGTCCGAGATACTGTTGTGGAGAAGTTTAAAGCCAGATAAAGATTTCCCCAAGCTTTAAACATCTCAAGGAGCACTGTGCAAGTAATCATATTGAAACGGAAGGAGTATCAGACCACTGCAAATCTACCAAGACCCGGTTATCCCTCTTAACTTTCATCTCAAACAAGGAGAAGACTGATCAGAGATACAGCCAAGAGGCCCATGATCACTCTGGATGAACTGCAGAGATCTACAGCTGAGGTGGGAAAGTCTGTCCATAGGACAACAATCAGTCGTACACTGCACAAATCTGGCCTTTATGGAAGAGTGGCAAGAAGAGAGCCGTTTCTCAAAGATATCCATAAAAAGTCTCGTTTAAAGTTTGACACAAGCCACCGGAGAGACACACCAAACGTGGAAGAAGGTGCTCTGGTCAGGTGATGCAAAACGATATGTTTGGCGTAAAAGCATCAGCCTGAACACACCATCCCCACTGTCAAACACGGTGGTGGCAGCATCATGGTTTGGGCCTGCTTTTCTTCAGCAGGGACAGGGAAGGTGGTTAAAATTGATGGGAAGATGGATGGAGCCAAATACAGGATCATTCTGGAAGAAAACCTGTTGGAGTCTGCAAAAGACCTGAGATTGGGATGGAGATTTATCTTCCAAGAAGACAATGATCCGAAACATAAAGCAAACTCTACAATGGAATGGTTCACAAATAAACGTATCCAGGTGTTAGAATGGCCAAGTCAAAGTCCAGACCTGAATCCAATCGAGAATCCGTGGAAAGAGCTGAAAACTGCTGTTCACAAACGCTCTCCATCCAACCTCACTGAGCTCGAGCTGTTTTGCAAGGAAGAATGGGGAAGAATTTCAGTCTCTCGATGTGCAAAACTGATAGAGACATACCCCAAGCTACAAAGTATTAACATAAGGGGGCCGAATAATATTGCACGCCCCACTTTTCAGTTTTTTATTTGTTAAAAAAGTTTTAAATATCCAATAAATTTCGTTCCACTTCACGATTGTGTCCCAATTGTTGTTGATTCTTCACAAAAAATGTACAATTTTATATCTTTATGTTTGACGGCTGAAATGTGGCAAAAGGTTGAAAAGTTCAAGGGAGCCGGATACTTTCTCAAGGCACTGTATATTATAGTTGATTTTAGCAGCATCTGATAAAACAATGGTGAGTGTATTTTCAACATCTTTGTGCGTTAACAGTATTTTTAGTGATGATGCTACAAGCCATTCAGAGCATCTACCAAAAAGATTTTATTCCTACTTAAAGCCGTGTCCTTTTATTGCATTTGGTAGCCACCATGTGTCATGTTAAGCTACACAGACAAAAATGCTTGTTTAAGGGAGTAGTAACTTCAAGCTCCTGCAGATGGTGTTGCACAAGGATGATCTAGCTATAAATACCTGTGGAGTGTGTGATGGGATTCACAGATTGTGAAGAGGTGGTACAGCGCAGTGAATGTCTAATTTGATGTGTGGATAATGGGACACAAAGCAGATGTTAATGATTGACAAAAAGTAGTGATTGCATTAGAGCCAAATGTCCAAGGAAGTAGCTGAATTTGCAGGTGTATCGAAGCAAAAGGTCATACAGGTCTACCAGCAGTGGCAATAATCAGTCTGCAGGAAGCTCTCTGCAGAGCTGTGGCCAAAAGTCAAAACTGGACCACAACCAATTTCTGAGAGAACACTCCACAGGCTACTGCATACCATCAACATATGGAGTAGAGTGTCGTGCAAAAGGCCTTTCCCTACTTCTGCTCACAATGCTGCCCAGTTACACGGGTGAAGAGGCACAAAAATGGGATAGTTCATGATTTGGAAACGTGTTATTAGATTAATCTTGTTTCTGTCTGGGAGTTTTTAATTATGATTGGATGGATGGATGGAAATTCATCCTTTGGAGCTAAACTCTAGCTCACATGTAATCTACAGTCTCTCTAGCACCTTTTATTTCCTTCACTCCCCCAGACTGTGCTACTAGTGCTGTACCTATTGTCTTTAATCACCATTAGGGGTCACTGCAACACTGGAATTGCTAAAAGATGAGTGCTTTGTGAATATCCTCTGTGTGTATCTCAGTCAATTCTCTTTTGCGTTTGTCCACCCAACAGGTTACTGCTCATTGAGAGCCGGAGAGTACACAGCCACATAACGGGTGTAGTGTAAGTATAAGCTAAGCTTTATGCTGTGAATGTCTCCTTGTGACATGAATGAAATGTTCTCGTGTTGTAATAATGAATATGTGATGATAAAGGCAACTATTTCATTGTGCAGGGCAAGGAGGAAATCACTGACGATTCCAAAATCTAAGAAGGTAATTTTAAATGTATTGGTTTAATGTGAAAGTGAGTTTCAGGAAGGATTTTATAATATTCATCATGAGCCGGACTCCAGTATAGTCACTGTCAGAACTAAGTATCATATCTCTGAAATGGTAAAAACTTTCACTTTTAATGGAAGTAAATGCAAAAAAGATTTAGTTTCAAGTCATTTTGGATCATTTCTATTGGTCTGTTGGTCATGAGACTTTCACACAATGTAAGGTGAGGCTGTCATTTTGCTAGGTTTGGTTCCAACAGTGATTATATGCGTTTTAGAAGATCCTCATGGCACCTAAAGTCATTGCAACCTTTGCATACCACTTCCTGTCCTGGAGGACCAGAATCCAGCATACTTCAGATTCCCCTGCTAGAACATGTTGACTAAACCTGACAATGAACTAATGAGCTGAATCAGTTTAATGAATTGAGTTGATTAAGCAGGGAAATTGCCAGATTCTACCTAAAAAGTGACACCTGCTGCTGTGTAGTTTAGTTTTTTAACCTTGTCTTTATCCTCATCACCTAATTAACAGGTGAGTTTTCTGTCTGAGAATGCTGGGGAGGTCCAACCAGTCCAAGCGATGAAAGCAGCCACTGCAGCTCAGCGCAAGCACATCAGTCTCCCTTTGAGTGCCCAGCAGTGCCTCCAGAACACTGTGAGCAAACCTCCAATAGACACACAAACATCTTATTTTTCACCTCCACTACCTGAGCTTCAGCAGGCACAAAGAGACTCGGGTAGACCTTCATTAGGCAGGCATCGGGTGTCTAACGAGGCCAACGCTACTGACCGAAAGCTTGAAGTACCCGGGAAGCCTTCGTCCAGGGTTGAAACATGCAGTCCAGTTGGTCCACTTCCTAGAGATTCACCTCAGAAGTTCTCATCCATTCCTGGAATAGCTTCAACGCTGAAGCGACTGCCTGCGGGGGAGAAGAAACCTCAGAAGCTGATGCTGGTAGCTCCTCCTGCTGAAGGCGACTCTGCTTCAGTGCAGGGTGTGGCCAGACTGCTCACCACCACCTCGTTTTGCAAGGCACCTGTTTCTGTGGCAGTAGTGAGTGTCCAAGTTTAAGTACATGTGAGAGTTATAATAAAGTGAATTTTTGTGGATACTGGGTTAGCCAAACCACTTGTCTATGTTAATTCCCTTTAGCATTACGTAAAATGCAATTATACATGTTTTTATATTCATATTTAGCTACTTTATTTTGATTATTTATTATTTTAACTGATCCAGAACCTGCACTTCTACCTCTTAAATACAAAGCCAGGAAAATGCCAAATATGGAGGACAGACTCACTGATATGCTTGTACAGTTGCACTGCTATGCATTTGCTTATCATACATGCTTCTCTTGTGTCTATACAGGCAGCTGTTGAAAGCTCTTGTGGAGATCCAGCCCTCCCTACTCCATCACTCTCCCTCCAGGCCTCCTCTTACCCCAATGTACCACAGTCGGGGACTTTAACAAGCTTAGTCCCTCTGCATGCTTTACCCTTCCCTGGGCTAGCTTACGCCAGCAAAGCCTCTGGACATGCTCAAATCTGCAAAGACTCCATACTAACCAGCCCAGGACCTGGAACTTTCCAGTATGGTCTTACACATGGTAAGTGTGGGATTGATGACTTGGCAAACTGAGGCCTAAAACAAGGAATTCTGTTATTAAAACCTCTTTTAAGCCATTAACATGTGTAAAATTATTCTGGATACACATTGAAGAGACACAGTGTCAATACCACATCATCTGAGCAGTGTACTGCCATGTAACCTCATGTTTTCAAGGCACCACACATTCTTACACATTATGGTTGTGTTAAACGTTAAAGCATAAGAATCGGCAAGTTGAACATGTTCTGCCTAGAAATCCAGGTTAGAGTCTCCAAATTCACTGGCCAGATGGTTTTAATGTTTTGTGGTATAAATCTTTTGGCTGTCTGGTGTATATATGTCTGATTTCAAGAGCATTTTAAATGTTAAAATTGCATGGCTCCTCGGTTCTGATGTTCCTGTCCATTCATCCCCCTTTTTTTCTCTTTTATCTCTTTTAGGTATTTACTCTGCACTGTGTTCTAGTGTACTATATCCTCTCTCTGGTCCTGTCTCCTCTTCTCAGTCCACTCTCCATGCTTTGTCTCCTAGGCCGTGTCCTTTAGGTGATCTTACAACATTGTGGGAGAACTTTCACCTGTGTGTTTTGTAGAGGTCGTGTGTTGTGCATTTTCATGGACCATAAAAGTGTTTTCTTTTTATCCTCAGTGCTAAAATGCCAGTGCAGTATAGCATCAAAAAGTACCGTGTAGGTCCACTGTTTTTGGAGTGCAGTTATACTGAACTTCATGAGACTTTTACCTTTTATTAATGGTCAGGTTCTGACTACAGAACTGCTTTTGGCTGAACATTTTTGAATGATGGTACCTGAAACACTCATTGCAACACCACACAAACTACCATGTCAGTGTTGTTGATGTCCTAACACAGGCTGATGTACTACAAATGTCACAATTATGTAATCGGACAACAATTATTGTCAAGTTTGTTAGATTTCCCACAGTCACATACAACAGAAATGCTTTCATTTACATCAGCCAGTTTGAGGCAAATGAATATAAGGAAATAGAAAACATTTACTGAAATGTTTTTGCTTTACAAAAACATTGTTTATTTGGGTAATTAATGCTAATACAGACCCATTCCAGAAAATTAGAATATCATGGAAAAGGTGATTAATTTCCATAATTCCATTCAAAACGTTAAACTTTCATAGATTATAGATTCAGGCCACAATTTAAATTATTACAAGTATTTATTTGTTTATTTTCACATAAATTGGGCTTCCAATTTAAGCAATTTATGTTAAAATTTGGTTATTAAAGTAATTTAATGACACCTTGAGTTTAGTAGATGATTAGTGTGTCACACTCAGTTTAAACAATTCCTGCCCTGCAAAATTTGGGCTGATTTCTCCACAGTATTGTAATTTTCTGAAATCCTGTTTTCCTGGGTTTTATGAGCTGGAAGGCCAAATTATGTGAAAATTAAACAAGTACTTTGTTTAAATTGTGGGCCCTGAATCCATAATCTATGAACGTTTAACGTTTTGAATGCAATTATGGAAATTAATTAAATTTTCCATGATATTCTAATTTTTTGGAATGGGTCTGTACATGTTTAAAACCTAAATTTAGCTTCTTTAGTTTAAAACTGGAGCTGTGAGGCACACATTGCTAACGAACACTAGAGGACAAGACTTAAATTGCTTAGATGTGCCTGTGAAACACCAACACTTCAAAACTCCCAACTCATTCAAACTATCCAGATGCTACTCAGCATGGACAACCAACTCAGACCAGTAAGTGTTGATCTGGAATCAGTTTTAGTGATGTTAGTCGTGAATACAGAATAATCTAATCCCATACTAGCCCTGCTGCTGAATGAAGTGTTAATTTGTACTGGTGAGCTTTTGTTAATGTGGTGACTGTCATGCAGTGTCCTAAAACACATTGACTAGTCTGCGAGACCTATGAAACTACTCTGGATGCACGTGAGTGGATTGAGACACCCCTTGGTGGTGTATTTTAATGTAAATGACTAGGGTACTTGGGTGATCACTAGTGTTTAGTGACATTAATCTTTGTAGCTCCATTTCTAAGCTAATGAAGCAAAGTCAGTCAAATGCATATGTAACTGGGCTCACTTTTTTTTTTTTTTTCTTTTTTTTGTGTACCTCATATAAAATATTATATTGTTATGACTGAAAACTATTCCTAAATGCAAAGTAATGGTACCATATAATACAATAATATTAATTAAAGTCTAATTTTATAGTCATGGCAACTCCATATCTGGATTAATAACAGTCATGTGGTCGGAAACTAACCAGTGATAAATGGGTGCATTGGCTGTCAAACTGTACATATACTGGCTATAGTTCCGAGTGTGGCTGCAGATTTCATTCCAGTCAAGTAAGATCCTGCTTAATTTAATTAAGTGCTGCCTATTTTCAAACAGCGGAGTGCTTGTCGTCGGATGGAATGAAAACCAGCAACCTTAGGCTATGTTCACACTACCAGGCTAAAGTGACTCAAACCCGATATATATATACATATATTTTTTTTTGCCGTAATGTTGCTCAGATCTGATGTTTTCAGGGCTGTGTGGGTGTGTCAAATCCCATCTTTTCAAATCAGATTTGAGTCACTTTCATATGTGGTTCTAGATTAGATACATATCCGATCCGTGGACATGTGACGATCAGATTTCCTGTCTTTTTGCTTGTACTCATGCGTGTAGTGTTTGAGCCAGTGTTGGTTCTCTCGTTTATTCATGTAGCTGTAAAAACAGTAACATCAGCCAGCTGGCATTTATTCACCATCACACATCAGCTACTAACACTAGTTTTACTAAGTTTAGTTTTACTAAATTCAGTTGTCTCACAAATACAGGGTTGCCAGATCCCCTAAACATCATACCAATTTTGTAACAGTCACATTACACAAATGGAAACTAGCCCAAAATTTAAAGTGACACACATTTCAATGAGTTTTTCTTCAAATCTTACTTTCTCATTCATTTTATATATATATATATATATATATATATATATATATATAGTGCTAAAACCCTGCAAATGACCAACTCTGAAGTTTTACCGGCGACTATATTTTTGCAAACCTGGCAGCCCTGCACAAATGTGACTCTCTTTGTTGTTGGTGACAAAAGCAACGGATCAATATGTGCATGAAAAATCATGATTTGAAATCAGATTTGAGCAGTGTGGCTTGTAATGTGAACATAGCCTTAGTGGATAAGAGCTCACCTCAGACCTCCTGAAGCTAGTACAGCAACTGCAGATGATGAGCTTTGACAATCGGATTTCATGAGATCAACAAAAGACAAATATAGCCGTTCTGTTATCTTCTGATACTTAGTTTGTTGGTGTGTTTGTTTATTTGATTTGTTTACAAGATTCACTTGTACATGTTTGTGTCTGTGTTGACATGAAACTGAGGCATCGAGTTACTATTTTCTTGATCTCTTGTGTTTTAATTTCCAATGTCCTTTTAATTGAGGACATTTAATTGATAGTGTTGGTAAGATTGTTCTTTTTTCTGTCCCAACACAGACGGAGGTCAGATCCATGCGGAGGGTGCCAATGCACAGAGAAAACTGCACTGAAGTCAGGATGGAAGCGATGATGTATGCTTTCAACGATGCTCTTATGTCAGTACTGGACTTTAGTGTTAAGACCACAAAGTATATACAAATAAAAGTCTAACAGCAACTGAAAACACATTAACACACATTATGCTTTGATGGCCTTGAAACACTCCACATGTTAAAAGGACCCAATTCAGTTTGTGCATTACTACCAACTGGGATGAGCCATGTGATCATCAGTGCATCAAGAATGTAGTAGTGGTGCCTTTAATAATACTAACCATTAATAATAACCTTTATGTGGTTGTTTAATGTAAGTTATTTGACCTGTAAAGTTTGCGCTTAAGGTTTCATTTTTTCCTTTATCTTATCTGACATCTCTAATCTCAAATCTTTCTCTTTCATTTCTGGATATCAGCACTTAGCTGGAACTGATTATGCTTTAAACAGCGTTTCATGGACTGTCCAAAGACTTTGTATAGTGGTGGAGAGAGTCTGACTTTGTTCAGCTATAATCATTAGTTTTGAATAATGTTTTTGTTCATTTGGCAATTACATTTACTATGTGACATGGAATAAAAATCATTATAAAAGAAACACAAGCAGCCTGCAAGAGAGAGGCTATTTTATTAACGTTTAAGGATTTATGTAAAGAAGCTGAGAATTCTTTTTAAAATGAAAAATGCCATGTATTTATTATCTCAGGGATTCTTAAGGAACGGGGTGTAAAATTAAGCACAAACTTAGGAATAATACAACAATGTTTAAATATTGCATGTAGTTTTGTATGCCATAAAATGTGACCCAGCGGAACCGGTAAGATGGTAATGTTTATAAATAAAATGTGCAAACATTATGAAACCGTGTGATCTTTAATAAGTTTGACTGGATACGTAGTGCTCAGTGATGGCCCTTTTACTGTCGGCCAACCACTGTCTGTTCTTGTTGCTTGATGTAGCATTAGAACATGGTGTCCAAAAGGAGATCCACTTCTGTTTATCTTGTATGCCATAACATTAAAACCAATTTGTTAATATGGTAAATATGGTGTTTGTCCGTGCCACCAAAAATTGTTCCAACCTACCAAGATGTTGCACGACCAGCTCTGATCCAGCGAATCGTTAACTCTACAAGACTTCTGAACATGTCCTTTCCCATCAGGCACAGAACATTAATATTCTATCAGTGTTGCAAGAGCATAGACAATGTTGTCAGAACATTGTCACATTGCCTGCTAGGTTGGTTTCTGGTGCCAATACATTAGCAGCAGACTTTGTTACTTTAATTTTGAAATAGTGATTCCAAGGACAGGATTTGTTGTTCCACTACATCCCACAGATGATGAGATTGAGATACAGGACATTTTGAGTTTACAGTTGTCAAAATACCACTGTTGAACAGGAGCTCCACACAGGCCTTGGCTTGCCATTTCAGTCAAGCTCAAGACCAGTTGTCTGACTTTAATTATTTGACACTTGTCAAAGTGTCTCAGGTCTGCATTCTTGCATATTTTTCTCTAGTGTGTCATCTATGAGGAAATGTTCACTAATACACTGCTCAAAAAATAAAGGGAACACTTAAGTCAACCACAATTCTGTTAAACCAACCTGTCCAGTTAGGAAGCAACACTGATTGTGAATCAATTTTACCTGCTGTTGTGCAAATGGAACAGACAACAAGTAGAAATGAGAGGCAATTAGCAAGACAACCCCTATACAGGAGTGGTTCTGCAGGTGCTGACCACAGACCTTTTCTCTGTTCCCATCCTTTCTGGCTGATGTTTTGGTTGCTTTCTCATTTTGTCAGTTCTTTCACCATAGAGGTAACATGAGGTGATGTCTACATCCCACAGAAGTTGCTCAGGTAGTGCATCTCATCCAGGATGGCATATCAATGTGAGCTGTGGCAAGAAGATTTGCTGTGTCTGTTAGCACAGTGTCCAGAGCATGGAGCAGATATGAGGAGACATGGAGGGGGCCATAGGAGGGCAACAACCCAGCAGCAGGACCGCTACCTCCTCCTTTGTGCAAGGAGGAACAGGAGGAGCAGTGCCAG
>BRDA01048594.1:0-12687 GCA_036984385.1 Crenuchus spilurus | reverse complement strand
AGTCCAGATCTTTCACCTATAGAGAACATTTGGCGCATCATAAAGAGGAAGGTGCGACAAAGAAGGCCCAAGACGATTGAACAGTTAGAGGCCTGTATTAGACATGAATGGGAGAGCATTCCTATTTCTAAACTTGAGAAACTGGTGTCCTCTGTCCCCAGACGTCTGTTGAGTGTTGTAAGAAGAAGGGAGGATGCCACACAGTGGTAAAAATGGCCTTGTCCCAACTTTTTTTACACTGTGAAATTTTGAATCAACATATTTCTCCTTTAAAATGTTACATTTACTCAGATTAACCTTTTGATCTGTGATTTGTGTTCTATTCTGAATAAAATATTAGATGTTGCCATCTCCACATCATTGCATTCAGTTTTTATTCACAATTTGTTTAGCGTCCCAACTTTTTTGGAATCCGGTTTGTAAATCTAGTCAATGAAATCGAAATTATTTTGTGCTTTTAGTGAAAAAGATATAAAAAATGTAGCATTTTGCTCATCCTGAATTTGTACGTTAGCCTTGTCACAACATTTTCATGCTGAAAAGGTACAAAAACCTGACACAAATAAATGCAGACACAATCTGGTTTAAACTATATAATAATATATAACCCAAACAAATGTTTTGAGCCAAGATCTACAGATGTTGATCTGGGATGATTCTGATAGCACATCTCTAGTTTAAACATTCCTGTGTCTTGTACACATTTCAAGCATAAACAGAGCCCACCAAATTCCAGAGGTAAAAAACAAACCTCTGAGAGTGTGCGAGTGTGTGTTAGTATGAGTGTGAGGAGAAAAAAAATGAACGCGATCACTTCAAGTTGGACAGAGTCCACACTGCTTTTAATTTTTTTTCCTACACAAAGGAACATGCCAGGTTCATAAAGAAGTTAAAAACTTATAAATGTCACCTGCACTGCTGTAGTGGACTTGCTGCTGAAGCTGTAAAACATATGTTTTAAAGAGCTCTCATCTCTTCAGAACCTTACAGAAAGTCACATCTCTACAAAGACAAACTTTGTAAGCTATTTAGTTTGGCATTGGCACAAGAAGGCTTTCATCCCTTGTTGTGGTTTCTTCCCTAAGAGATATTTGAGAAGCTTACATTAAGCAACATGGATTAGTTTATAAGACATAGACAAAGTGCAGATATTTTTGGTTTGGACCCTGGTTTCTTTCACATTCAAATCAACTGCAGAGCATCTCTAAATGGTAGCCCTAATCAAAATCAGTTACAGCAATACAGAAAAATGGGATACAGGCATGGCTGAAGCCATGAAGTAAAGGGTGGATATGCAGTTTTTTAAACACTATATTAACTTGCGGATGCTTGCTTCTGTTTTCATTTACTATTTACTATGTTTGTATGTTTTACACTTTTTAATCTTTTCCCCTTTTAATCTTCCTTTTCTATTCTGGTTCCTTGTTACGCCCAATAGCAATCACACCCATCATGATGAAATGCTTTGAACGGCTGGTCAAAGGTCATATCACATCAAAACTTCCTGCAACCCATGACCCACTACATTTTGCATGCTGTCCTAACCGTTCCTCTTCATTGACTTCAGCTTCAACACAGTCACCCCTCAACATCTATCAAAGGAACTTGACTCACTAAGCATCAGCACTCCACTGTGCAATTGACTACTGGATTTCCTTACGGACAAAACCTAGATTCTACAAGCTAGAAAAAACTCCTCTAACACCACCATCATGAACACTGGTGTTCCCCAGGGCTGTGTTCTGAGCCCTCTGTTGTTCACCCTGATGACCAATGACTGTTGTGACAAGTACAGCTCAAACCACATCATCAAGTTTGCAGACAACACAGCAGTGGTGGGCCTCATCACCAAAAATGACAAATCAATCTACAGACAGGAAGTCAACCAACTCACTGTCCAGGGTCACAACCTGTTGCTGAATGTTAGCAATACAAAAAAATCACTATTAGCTTCAAGAAGAGAGCCATTGTACACACTCCACTCACACTCCATGGCAACACTGTGGAATTTGTAAAGAGCACCATATTTCAAGAGGTTCACCTCACAGATGATTTGACTCGATCAACAAACACTGCCTCCCAATGAATGTCCATGTGTGGACAAGGCCTAATTGTCATGACAGGAAATATGACACAGACAGACAGTCAGAAGAATAAGAATGAATGAACTAGAAAAATCTTCAAATGTAATGATTTATCTCTTCAAAGACAAGAGTTGTCCAGACTGTAGTCTTCTCTGTGGTTCTTTATGGATGTGAAAGCTGGATAATTAAATGCAGGACAGGAAAAATATTGATGCCTTTGAAATTTTGTGCTGGAGAAGACTTGAAAGTATCTTGCACATCAACAAATAGATCCTCAACCAAATTAAACATCACCTTTCAGTAGAAGCCCAGATAACCAAACTGAAGCTCTATTGTTTTGAACACATTATGACGACAGTTACTTGAAAAGGCAGTGGTGCTTGGAACAATTAAAAGTAATATAGGAAGAGGGCAATGAGCAGCAAGATGGATGCATATAAGGACCCAAAACAGAAGAAATGATGTTCTGTAGAAACATTATCCATACGGTCAGTCAGAACTGACTTAAAGGCAAAGCTGATGCAGATAAAATGGTTAATTAGCCATAGTTTGAAGCCAATATTAGCTGTTGTGTGCAGTTTCACAATAGAATATAATATAATGACTTATTGTCACTATACACATGTACAATAAGATTAAAAGCCACTTCTTTCCCAGTGTAAACATGTATGTAATATATATAACATAAGATAAATAAATGGGGCAAAAAAAAAAAAAAAAAAAAAAAAAAAAAAAAAAAAAAAAAATATATATATATATATATATATATATATATATATATGAAACTCTATATACAATTAAAAAATAGATATGGTGTTACAGTATATACAATTTGTTACTGTACATTATTAAATATTCACAGTATCACAGCAGAGAGTGTTGGACAGTGAGTAATGGTATGTCAGAGTATTCAGATATTCCACAGTAATGGAATTTAACAGTGTTGTCAGTAATATTAAATATTGCACAGTAGGTGGTAAGACATCTGGGGGGTTGGGAGGTTAGACTGTGAAGTCAATGTGTAACTTCAGAGTGGTTATGACTTTTGTGGAAAAAACTCTTCTTGGATCCGTTTGTCCTTGTTGTAATGCACCTGTAGCGTTTCCCTGTGGGCAACAAGTCAAACAATTCAAAACCAGGGTGCGAGCTGTCCTTGATTATGCTTTTTGCTCTGCTGAGGCAGTGTGAGATGTAAATGTCCATCAGGGAGGGGAGAGGGCAGCCAGTGATCTTCTGTGCTGTCTTTACTACTCTCTGGAGCCTCGTACTGTCTGCCTCTTACCATACCATACTGTAATACAGTATGTCAGCAGGCTCTCGATGGATGAGCGGTAGAAGTTTAGCAGCAAGTTGGAGTCCAGGCTGTGCTTCCTAAGGACTCTTGGGAGCCTTCTAGTGACCACTGTGGTGTTCAGAGTCCAGATGTCAGCGGAAAGAAGGATGCAAACTGAAAACTGGAAGGCCATCCTCACCATTGATGTAGAGGGGGGCTAGGTTGGTGCTGTGCTTCCTGAAGTCGACAATGATCTCCTTGGTTTTCTTGAAGTTCAGAACCAGGTTATTCTCTGAAGACCAGTCTGCCAGCTTCAGGACCTCCTGTCTGTAGGCTGCCTTGTCTCCCTTTGACACCAACGCGGTGTTGTCAGCAAACTTGATGATGGAGTTGCCGTTGTTATCTGGACTGCAGTTGTGAGTGTAGGGACAGTACAGCAGGAGGCTCAGTACACAGTATATATATATTAGAGGGGGAAGGCCGAGGGAGTCCAGTTTGGTGATGAGAATGTCCGGAATGATTGTATTAAATCTACATTCAGATCAGGTGAATCGGCTACTCTAAAAAATTGCCCTGGTGTGTGTATGAATGTGAATGTCTGTGTAAGAATGTATGTATGCCCAGATATGGTTGGCACTCTGTCCTGGGTGATCCCCCTAGTGCCCGATGCAGTCCTCCAGGTGGACGGTCGCTTCCGGTTGAGAGTACGCTGCTGCTCCTCACCAGTGTGAGTGTTTGAGTGTGTGTAAGTGGAGTGTGTCGATTGTAACGCGTCCTTGGGTATCAAGAAAGGCGCTATATAAGTGTAACATTAATAATACTAAAAACACAATTTCTGCTGATATAATTTTTTTTGCCAATTTTCTCCCCTTCCCAATGTGGTAGTAGCCAATTAACCCATCCCATCCGCTAGGGGGCTCTCCCCATCACTTTCCACTGTCCCTGACTCTAGGAGGGTGAAGACATGCACACTCCTCCTCCATTGTGTGTGATACAACTACCGCTGATACACCGTCCCTGGGGAACCAACATGCTCGGAGGAAAGCACAGGGTTCCCAGCTCCTATTGGACCAATAAGTAGACGCCTGAGCCAGCTGACATTGCAATGTGTGAGTGATAGGGAGAGTGAGAGCACCATCTACCCTCCCAGAGAGAGCCCTGCCAATTTTGCTCTCGGTGGGCCCCGGCCGTTGATGGCAAACAGCATGACCGGGATTCAAACTCCTGATCCTCTGGTCATAGTATCAGTGCCTTAGTCCGCTAAGCCACTCAGGGCCCATGAATTCTAATCTAAAAAATCAAATTTTGGTAAACATTGTGGTAAAATTAAATAATTGTAATAATCTCAAATAAATGACATCATGTCATATCTAAGAATCCAGGCTGTTCAGATGATATGAGGAAATGATTAAATGCAGTATGCTTGAGTAGTGTAATATTGTTTTGTGATACTATATCTATTGTCAAAAACGCAGTATTTTAATTAACTTCAGTACAGTAATGATGTTGGATGTTTCAGGGACTTCTGGCATACAAATGTATACAAGACGTGAGCTGCTCAACTGTTTTCCATTGCCACTGTCTGATTCTGCTCTTCATCCATACATTTTAATAAGAGACAGATCTGTACTGCAGGCAGGCCAGTCAAGCACTCACACTCTGTGTCTATGAAGCCACACTGTTGTAGCATCTGCATAATGAGGCCTGACATTATCCTGCTGAGTTCCTGGGAAAAGATGTCATCATGATGGCAGCATATGTCTCTCCAAAATACCAATGTAAGCCTCTGCATCAGTCCAAACCTTCACATATATGCAGATCATCCATGGCACTGATGGATCCCAATCACATCATAGATGCTGTTTTTTACACTCTTCATTGGTAACAGTCTGGATGGTCCGTCTTTGGTATGTAGAATACAATGTCAATTTTTCCCAAAAACAAGCTGAATGGTTGACTCATTTGAATCACTTGCACTTCTACAGAAAAAATACAGTAATGGGGTGACTGAGGTCGCTGCGCTCCTCCACTGAACGTCGCCTTGCTTTGCCTAACATTCACACAAAGCAATCCAGACTGTTCTCCTCAGTAGTTCCCAGATGGTGGAACAAGCTGCCTACCACCACTAGAGCAGAGATGTCCCTCACTGGGTTCAAGAAACTCCTAAAATCCGAGCTCTTCAAAGAGCACCTGCTCTAGTGATCCCAACTACTCCCCATGAGTACTGATATGCACTCAGCATTCGATATCCAAATGTTAATTCTAGTATACTAGTACTAGTAAATACTAGTACAACTCTAGTATTTTTCGCATTTGTACTTTCCCACTATTGTAAGTCGCTTTGGATAAAAGTGTCCGCTAAATGCAATGTAATGTAATGTAATGTAATGATACACTAGACACTTCATAAAGTAATGTACTGTAATTGCACTGCAAAGTCCAGTGCAGTACTCTAAATTGCCTTTGAGGGTCACAACTTGGTGTGTTTTTTTGGGCACCTTTCAGGTACAACCCCAAAGCCTTTAAATGCAGGCAGTAGAAATGAAAAAAATAATAATGTATGAATGTTAATTGATGATGAGTAGGACAATGTAGGTAACATATTAGCTACATATTACAGAGAAAAGTGAATGACACACCTGATGTCAATCATTTTATGTCCTTATGCTGAAAGATGATAAGAGAGAATAGAGAGTAAGGTTACTCACAAATGTGAGCCACAAGCGAGAAGGAGACAGGGAGTGACACACGGTGTAACAACAATACATTGTGATATTGGGATATTGCAATACAAATGTATCAGTGCATTTTGAAGAATGGGTTTTACATTAATTAATGCAGTTACACCAAAGTCCACAAACAGCCAGCACAGATTAATAACTCACTTTAGCACTTTCATGGCATTCCTTTCTGCTGCAACAACATGGACACAGTTATGTTTTCTTCGTTTACATTTTGCTCCAAATACAGTGGAAGCCTGACTTACAAGTTTAATTTGTTCTGTGAAAAAGGGTTCCCACAACAAAATTCCCTGATTTTTCCCTGATGATTTTTCAAAATTCCAGGATAATTATTTAAACCTATTTGACCTATTTCAACATATTTAGACACATCTCCAATCACCATATGTTAGTACAGAAATAAGGGCAAATATAGAAGAAACAGTGATAAAGACTCAGTCTGAATGGAACTCTGATATTATACTAGAGCAGAGTTCCACTCAGACTTGGAGAAACAGCTCTGGAGAAAAGGGACGCTACTCCCTTTTGGCTTTTAAGTTTCTAGTAGTGTTTAGAGTTAGAGGTTGTAAGTCAGCTACCACCAGTCAACTACCAATCAGCCTACAGAATGACAGAGATGGATAATAGTGATCTCTGTACTAAAAAGCCACCACAGCCAATCATCCAGTAAAGAACGTGTGGATGTGAAACAACAGACTGACGATATTCTCTCTTGGGCTTATCAAATTCTCTGACTTTTCCCTGATTTGGGCATTTTTCTCAAATTCCCAGACTTTTCCCTGATTTGATGCATTTTTCTCAAATTCCCTGACTGGAAAAAGTGAAACCCAATTTCCATGTTTTCCCTGATTTCCATGTAGACTGGGAACCCTGTCATATATCAGAAACGGCTCCTATCTTGGAAAATTTGTAAGTTGATTCACTCATAAGTCAAAGTTCCACTGTATTGTGAGAACATTCAATCACTTAATAAGTTTCAGTAATCTGACTACAGGCTGAACGTATCATTACACAGACATATTCTCCAGATTTAGTGAATTTAGTGAATGTTGTTTCCCCTTTGCGGCTTCAGAGTGACACAAATGTCCACAGTACTGGTCTATTATCAGGAGACTGCAAGCCCTGTGATGTCAGAACTATCCATGGTTGAGAGTCCAAGAGAGCAAACTGCCCTCTCTCTCTCTCTCTCTCTGGGTTGTGAGTTCCCTCTCTTCCATCACTGTGTGGTGCTAACTATTGTGAACATCAGCACTGGCAGTTAGAAAAACAAACATCTCATCAATGTCCCCCCTGATTTTCTCATTACTCCTCACTTGCAGTGATGACAGTAATGAACTCCACAGTGGACATCACTTTGCCATCACTTTATCATCACAACCTACTGCATTTTTATATCCTACATCATCAGTATAAAAAGACAAGCTGATCAATGATGTTGCATTGTTCAAAAGACCACAATGGCTGGTTTTACATCTTCCAGAGGAAGTACTGATAAACTTCTCTTTCCTATCACTGGTGACCACACATAGCTACTGACTGAGTAGAAAAAAGGTGTGACACTGAAGCCTTGGAGTTCAGATAGACACTTTAAATAGCTGAGAGTCCTTTTATATCCTAAGGCCAAATGAAAAAGAACTGGCTATAGGTAAATGGCATGAAAATAGGTAGTAGCAAGTGAATATATGCATGACTGCATGTTAGGTGAGGTTTTCAGGTGTGGTCAGAACTTTTAGACTTATGTAACTCCACATAATCCAGTCTCTACCCACACACACACACACACACACACACACACACACACAACCTTAACAATAATCTTAACCTCTGCAACTTCTGACAAATATTCTGTTCTTCAAGCTTTTCAAAAATTTTTAAAAATGAACCCACTTTTCCTGATGTTACCTGTTTTTCCACCACAACGTTTGGTCCTCAAGTCACACACACACAGTGCAAGTACAGATTCAAGACCGAGTTTTCATAATTGTAGTCAATCATTTACAACATTACTGGGTAATTTGTTTAGTGCTACATGGCTTTACAAGATATTTCACAAGAACGCTTTAGCATCAAAGAGAACATTATAATATGCAATACTGGAGTGTAAGTGCACTTCAGAGACCTCTCATTTGAAAAGAGGGTCATGGGCCAAACAAGGTCACACAGAAAGCACATACAAGAAATAAAATGCCTAATTTATTTTCTTCAAATGTGTACATGATTTCCAGAGGAATAAAGTATATTACAGCAGCACAAATAAGTGTCAAAAGAAAGCCTGATAAACAAAACTGTACTGATGTAAAATGTACAAATAAGGTATGCATTCAGTGAAATAAAATGAATGACATAACACTGACTGTGAATGAATGGTAACTGAACATGTTTAGGAGTATCTACTTTGACATTTTTAATATAAAGGGTTGTGGGTTGACACACTAGATCTCTCTCATTAGTGCATAACATTTCATTGTAATTACTGAATTTGTAGTTATTACTGAATAATAAGCCTTAAGATGAATAATTAAACAATAAGCCTAGACTATAAAAAAGCTGCATTTTTTTACACAGTGTTAGTTAGTTTTATATCATTTATTGCTGTCAACATTAGCTTTTTTTTAGCGTTTCACAATTCTGTAACAAAAATAACTTGTACTATGTATTTACTTTGAAGTGGAAGATGCTAATGGCTGAAGGTAAATTGCAACATTGTAACATAGTGGTTGAGAATTTAAACACAACAAAAAATGAACAATTCTCTGCCACCAATTTTTACATGTACACTATCAATGAAAAATCAATGCTGTGAAGATTAATACAGTATCATAAAACATCTTCAAGTGTATCAGTATTTTCTTACTTTTTATGTTATGTTATTACAGCTATGTTATGTTATTGCTGGGCTGTGTTTACATGGTCAGAGCTAAGGAACTGGCTTAGCTGGGTTACTCTGACAACATGTTCTTTTACTCACATAGTTATGAATGGTATTAGGCTATATGACACAAAAAATACAATTCCAGTACTGAGAATGATACTGCTGTGCTTTTTAGCTATGCACTGCAACATACTCTCTAATTGTTATGTGATAATTATCACATATATAATGAGAGATTATATATATAAAATGTAATGTAAATCAAAAAGAGGCTCCATTGCTGTGGCGGTAAGTTCCAGTCATGACTGGCCAAAGTTCACACAGTTTCCCTTCTCAGGCATGCCTAACTCAACCAGGTAATTACCAGTTTTTTTAGGTGTGTTTATCAGGAAATAATCTACTCTATAAGCAGAAAAAGAGGAAATAAAATAGTCAGTGTTTGAATTCTAGGGGAAATCTCAGGACCAGTTCTGTCTAATTCTAAAAGAACATTGTTTACGTTCTATTTCTCAACTACTAACAAGCTTTAATATCGCTTCAAGTCAAATAAATGATTTGATTACAATAAAGCAAAGCGATAGAACAATAAAGATTGCAAAGCTTTTGTGGTGTAACAAAAACAAATGCTTTATCCCAGTAAAGTACTCGAGCACTTCTGCCCTTTTGCATTTTGTATAGTGCACAGCGCCAAAAATGCAGTCTATTGTACCATGAAGCATACCAGACCTGCCCATGCCAGCTGAGCTTGCCAGGTCTGCCAGACTTCATACCAGCTTCAGCTACAGAGTACATTCCTGTAAATCCCTCAAAGCACTGGGCTGCTGTAGGAGTAAGAGGCCAGTGCTAACAATTCTTCCATAAATGCATGTGTTGCTTTGACAAGATGCCTTTCAACTGTAGATTTGTTTTCACTAACCTGTTCCCATCAGGGTCATGACTCAGCGGCGAGGCGAGAGAGGAAGTTTGCAGTCACTGTTTGGAGTCTAAGGAAAATCTTAGCACAGTCCTGTCTAATTATAGAAGCATTAATATACTGAAACGTCTGGATAACTCTGGGTCAAATCAACTGACTAACAATCACAATGACTGAGACTGAGGCAATACTGGAAAACCCTAAGAGTGATGCCCATTATACACAACCCCTTCATCACTGTAGTTCATTCAAACTTACTGCTTCTGCAACTAACTTTATTACAGGCAATACAGTAAGAAGGGACGGTGTGATAAGTCATATGACCCTCACGTTATAAGGTCTAAACCACATTATTTGTGAATGTTAACAGCATTTGTACATCTTTACAGTGCTGTTTAGCTAGAACGAACGTAGTACTAAACGTCTGCTCATAACGCGTTCTGATGTACCACAACACCTGAGGCTACTCTATGATTTATGTTCAAAGGTGTTCAAACCCAAAGCAGGTAGCAAATGTAGTAACACATAGTGAACTACCACACATCGTTCAGTCACCTTCAAATGGGTTTGAAAGAGAATGAGAGTGTGTGAAGGAAAATAAACATGCTGTGTTTACCTGGCTGACTGTCGGCTGTATCACACTTCAGGACTGTTGGCACTGGTTTATCTCCTCCACGCTGCTAACGTCCTTCTTCAGTCTACCTGGTGAAAAAGGTCGAGATTGTATAGAAAATGTGCAGCTCATTTAAGACATAACACTTAATCTGAGCTGTATTCACAGAACAAAGCCACCGAGCAGCTACCTCAGAGCTAAAGTTTGAAAAATACTTTTACCGGAGCTCCGAATTCCCCACAGCAGCCAGCAAGGGAGAAATGGGCGGGTCCAACCGCATAGCGGCCAATTAAAAACCAGTGAAGCGACGCAGCGACCAATCAGAAGTCAGCACGGTATGAACGCTACATAATGGCATGTAGTACAGGTAGAGTCAGGTAGGCCCCGGAACACTGTTAAAATGCTAAAGCCAAACAGAATGAAGCGTAATGTAGTTAATGTTAGTGTCATTTTAAAAGTACTTTACTACTCAAACTCTTTCTCTGTTATATTTCTGCAAAATGCTGCAATATTTTAATTACATAACCCTAACCAACTAACTAACTACTTAACTAACTAACTAACTAACTAACTAACTAACTAACTAACTAACAACACAAAAACAAATACATGCAGTACTGTGAAAGTATTTGCCCCTTGCAGATTTTTTTTTTTGCTTTTGCACATTTGTACTGGCTTCCTGTTTCAGCAGCATATATGCCTCTTGAAAATGAAAAAAATTTAGTCATTTCAAATATATTAGTGGACCATATATGTGTAGTACTGAGCTTACTGGAGAGTGACGAGACACGTGACGTGCAGGTGTGACGGATCACTTACCAATAGGGTATTAGAATGGTAAATGTTTATACTTATCATCCAACCACAGTCAAATTCACTCTTTCTGGATGGTGCAGTTTATCTGGAGAGGATGTTTTTTGAATGATGACAAACCAAAATGAAATACGTAGAAATAACGAGGCTGTTTTTAAAATGTAAGGAGTAGAAAGTACCGATAATTGCATGAAAATGTAAGTAAGTAGAAGTAAAAAGTCATCCAAAAAGAATTGCTCCAGTAAGGTATAGATAACCCAAATTTCTACTTCAGTATAGTAACAAAGTATTTGTACTTTGTTACTTGACACCTCTGGATTCGTACAGGTCTGGCAGTAATCCGGTCCAGGTGTGGCTAGTGAAATTGAACTCAGCTTTCCAAAAAATGTGGTTAAATTATTACATGGGCGGGAAATTATTTTTTTCACATAGTGCCAGGTTGTTTGAGATAGTTTCTCTTAATAAATTACATCATCATTTAAAATTTGCTTTTTGTATTCACAACATTACAGCCTGATTTGGGAACCTCACCCTGCAAGACAGACAAACTCATCAGATGGTGGTGTGTTCAGTTAAGTGCATTATCCAAGCAATGCTACCTGATGTGCAGACCATCTAGCAAGCATTGCTGGACCAAGGCCAAAAAGGTACTGATGGACACAAGCCACCCCGACAATGGACTCTTCTCTCTGCTGCTGTCAGGGAGGCGTTTTTGTGCCCTGAAGGTACACACAGATGGTGAAGAAGGTACTCTGATTCAGATCCAAACTCTGAACTCTGGACAAAAACACAGACACACATGCACACCCCTGACTACCCAAACACACACACACATTTTACACTTTATCATGCACATTTACACTCTACCATCCATGCTTAGACCTACCACTCATGTACATTTGTATATCTGTATATTGTTACCAACCATGTACTGTACAGTGTACATCTGTATAATGTGTATTTTGCACATTTATCTGTATATTGCACAAAAAATGAGTTCCTTATTGTTCTTTGTTGTCTTCATTTTATGTCTCATTTATTTTTTAATTTTTATATTCTGTTATTCCCCCCGCCACTTCTGATGTTCCCATGCCCACCACACTGACCACCACATCATCCCTTTGTGCACGAACAGTCATCAAAGCATTTCACTGCTAGTTGTACCATGTACAACTGTGTATATGACAAATACAATTTGATTTATTTGATTTGATATGCATACACTTAAACATGCATACATACACTGCTCAAAAAAATAAAAGGAACACTTAAACAACACAATATAACTCCAAGTCAACCACACTTCTGTGAAACCAACCTGTCCAGTTAGGAAGCAGCACTGACTGTGAATCAATTTTACCTGCTGTTGTGCAAATGG
>BRDA01048577.1:8433-34830 GCA_036984385.1 Crenuchus spilurus | reverse complement strand
AAAGAAGGAAAGAAGGATGATACAGAAGGCAAAGATAAACAGAAAGAGGTGCACTGTTGTAGCACTCATACACATGAGTTAGCTTGCTAAAAGTTTAGAATACCTTACATATAGTGGACAAAATTCTACTTTGTGTCATTAGATTATTTTGGATATTGTGTATTTTACATATGTGAGTCCACCAGAGAAAACCAGCCCAAAGTCACTGGTTAACTTATTGAGATATTGTGTCGATCAGCCTATCACGGCAATCAGCCTATTAGCGGCAAAACTTAGCCACTCAAGTTTTATTGCTGTAAATGAAAGATACAGTGGTAACCCTACTTACGAGTTTAATCTGTGCAGGAGCCGAGCTCGTTAGCTGGATGCATTTTCCCCATAAGAATACACCGGTCAATATACAGTATACTTTAATATGCTAAATAATGTGTTTATATGGGTTTTTTAAAACATAAACATGACGACGATGACGCTCGTGTAGGCTGGCCGCTAATGAGAGGGAGACCAACGGTGCTCGTGTAGGCTGGCCGCTAAGGAGGACAGGTGTACGTGTATGGCATGGTTACACTTATCATATGAAAAGTAAAATTTATCTAACTTTCTTGTTCACTACCTTTTGCTACATTAGCGTCGCTTTCAACAGGCACTTTTACTGGACAGCGGTCAAAGGTATTGACTGACCTCTTCTTCTACGTTAGCATCTAGGAGATGCTACGACCGCAGCGCCCCCAGCGGTTTGGCATACTTGAAGAAATTTACTGAGTAATTAAATATAAAGCTACTCGTTACTTGGAATTTTATTCGTTACCTGGAACAAAAATATTCAGAGATCTCGACTCGTTACCCGGAATACTCGTTAGTAGGGATGCTCGTAAGTAGGGTTACCACTGTAATAGTCTCAAATGTCTATCGTAGTACATGTTTTAATCAAAAACAAAACAACATTAAATTCACCAAAAAAATTGTTTTTATTTTAAGTCATTCAGCGAATTTGAAGATTGTACCCGAAAAACGGGTTTCTGTCACCACTTGAATCCTGATGTAGAACTACTTCTACTGCAGAGGTACACAAGCTTGTTGGGTGTCATTCGGCTCTGACTACTTCTCTTCACTGAAGAAATGTATTTTGAGCTCATGTTTCTAACTACCAAACGTGAGCAGATAAGATATAAACAGAGTGACTTTAGCCAGGTTCATCTTTCAGTATTAATTTCTGCTATATTTGGATTTATTTTGATTAATTTTTAAGCGTTTCTGATGTATTAATGTCTTGTGACACAAATAAACTGAGCTGAGTTTCAGTATGCTATGTCTCAGAATGCCATATCTCATACAGTATAAGGGATAATCGGCTGACACTTTGTGTGATGCTTTCTCTAACAGTACTTTTTACAAATATGCATATCATATCAAGCAAAAAAAAAATACTTTGATCTGGTTTTCCATGACGAGGTCACATATTGTTGCTATCATTTAAAAACTTTCTACCTCTTCACATTTTATTAAAAAAATAATCACAGCAAATGGACCAATAGAATGTCACCAAAATAACCTGGATGCTACAAAAACACACATTACCACAACAAAAAGTACAAATATTCTGAAAGAGGATGAATTCTTTCTTATATTTTTAACTTAGAATGTACTAGTATAAAAAAATATAATAATGTGAAAGTTCATTTTTGTTCATAATTCAATTAAAAAAGGTCAACTGTCATACTGTATATTCATTACACATAAAGTGATATTTCTGATAAATTATCTCTGTCAAGTGAGGCTGAATAATATAAATTAATAATATTAATAATACTGCATAAACAATATTGTATAAAGAATCATAATGTACTATTAAAGGAATCACTGAAAATCAATTTCACTCCAAGCATCGTCAATCAGCCTAAAATGTTAGTTTGACAAAGTGAATGTTAATTAGATCACACAAGGCTGTGAACACACAAGGCTGTAATAACATGTGCCTGAATAGGTTGGCAGCCCTATCCACAACACCCGGGAAGTAGTTGGGGGTTAGATGCCTCTTAGTGCAAGGGCAGTTCAGTCATGACCTGCCTGAGAATTGAACCGGCAACCTTCCAGTCACAAAACCAGTTCCCTAACCCCCAGGCCACAGTTGCTCCCCTGTAGCTAACAACTTATAGAAGTTCATGCCACCCATAATTTTTTTCAATCACATAGTATAGCTTCTATGCAAAACTAAAAATACATGTTTTTGCTGATTTACTGTACTTGAGGTAAGAGGTAGATTGTGTAAATTAGATTTCAATGGGATTAGATTACATTACATTACACATTACACTTATGCTTAAGATGGGATCAATTTCTTTAAAGATTAAGTTCATGCATGTACTGCTTTTTGTTCATCACTGCATTTCACCTGCTCTAAGCCTGATTTACTGATTTATAGCTTGACTATCAGCCTGAGACATTGAGCCTGTTGGTCAGATCATTTGTACAGAAGCGCTGCGCTTGGCCCAAACCCAGAACCTCCATTTTGAGGATCAGAAGGGTTGAAGGGGACTCATGTGGAGGATGGCAGTGTGGCATGGGCAGAATAAATGGACCTGTGCACCAGCTAATGACTGCACAATGCTTTTTACTCAGACACATATTTCACCTGCGGGTTTGTGCCCAACACTTGCAAAAACCATTTCAATAAAGCATGTATTTACAGTGAGCGATGGACTCCAGCACATGTCACTCGAGTACAAATTGCAGGCTGCCCAGTTATATGTCCTGCTTTAGTGCAGATCTATGGTTTTGTAGCACTCTTCTGTTCATGATGTACAATCAAGTCTGCCTGCTTTTAATAAGGCTGAGAGATTCCACAAGCAGATGAAAATTTACCACTGCTGCCAGTGATAAAACCCGCTTTTATTTAAACAGGATTCTGCATGCTAGGTGCCACACTATGATGAGATGTGCTTGTGTGAAGTGAAGCTTAAAGAGTTCATATCATGGAAAAGTAATTTTCTTCACTAAACATAACAGATGCAAACCCTTATAAAGAAATGAATGATAGGAAGTGCATAAAAAAATGATCATAATTAAACACACCGTATCATTTTTCACATTTTTTACACGTTTGTGAGTTTCCATCTAAAAATGTGAAATATCTAAAAATCATGTGATTATTTAAATGTGAAATGTATGTATGCAAACAATTTATCATGCACAAGTACAAACCATTATAGCTAATTTATTAACAACAAATTAAATTAACCTTTAAATATTGGCATATTAAATAATATCTTGTGATGTCATGAAAAAACAATGCAGTTACTGGACATAAACTCCATAAGTATTGGAACAGCGAGGCCAATCTCATTATTTTTGCTGTAGACTGAAAACATTTGAGTTTGACATTTAGATGAATATGAGACAAAAGATCAACGTTTCAGCTTTTATTTCCAGGTATGTACACCTGGATCTGATACACAGTTCAGAAGATAGTACCTTTTGTCTGAAACCACCCATTTTTCTTGTAAGCAAAATGATTTTAACAGAACAACTTAAAATAAATTAAAGTGAATAAAACTTAATATTCAGTTGCAAAGCCTTTGCTTGCAATAACTGCATCAAGCCTGTGACACACTGACATCACTAAACTTTTGCTCCTTTTGTGATGCTTTTCCAGGCTTTCACAGCAGCCTCTTTCAGTTTTGGGGGCTTACTCCCTTTAGTCTTCCCTTTAACAGGTAAATTCTGCTTTATAGGGTTTAAGTCTGAAGGTTGACTTGGCCAGTTGAAAACCTTCCACTACTTGCACCTGATGAACACCTTTATAGTTCTGACTATATCTACTGTATTATACTGTATATCTATATCTACTGTATTATCTTGCTGCATGATGAAGGATCTCTTTATCAGTTTGGTCTGAGTCTTTCTTTAAAATGACAGACAAAATGTTTTTGTAGACTTCTGAGTTCATTGTACTGCTGCCATCATGCGTGACATCATCAATGAAGATGAATAAGCCCCAGAAGAAGCCATGCAAGCCAAAGCCATGACACTACCTCCACTGTGTTTCACAGATGAGCTGGTATGTTAGGGATCGTGAGAAGATCCTTTCTTTTTCCAAACTTTAGCATTTCCATCACATTGCTTTGTCTCATCAGTCCATAAAACTTTGTGAGGCTTGTCTCTGTTCTTCTTTGCAAATTGCAGCCCTGCCTTCCTGTTCTTCTTGCTAATTAGTGGTTTGTATCTTCTGGTAAAGCCTCTGTTCTTTTGTTCATGAAGTCTTCTGCGAACAGTAGATTGTGATACATTCACTCCTGTCCTCTGGAGGTTGTTGCTGATGTCACTAACAGCTGTTTTAGGGTCTTTCTTTACAGCACGTATAATGTTTTCAGCACATATAACTGCTGCTATTTCCTTGGTCTACCTGTTTGACATCTGTTACTTAGTACACCAATGACAACTTTCTTTTTCAAGACAGTTCAATGGTTGTACTGGCTCTGGCCAATATTTGTTCAATGGCTCTGAGTGATTTTCTGTTTCACAACTGCTTGTTTTTCACCTATAGACACTCTCTGGTTTTCATGTTGGTTACTCCTCTAACTATAAATGCACATAAAATGTATTGACAGGCAAAACCCAAATTGAAAACTGAGTGTAGACATTCAGCGTTATTTGTTGTTTGAATAACCAATGCAACAAGACACACCTGGGCAATGAAACACACCTGTCAGTCACGTTCCAATACTTTTACTTTCAAGAAATATATATATATATATATATATATACACACACACACACAGGGGTTAGACAATGAAACTGAAACAGCTGTCATGTTAGTGTGGGAGGTTTCATGGCTAAATTGGACCAGTCTGGTGGCCAATCTTCATTAATGTCACATTGCACCAGTAAGAGCAGAGTGTGAAGGTTCAGTTAGCAGGTAAGAGCACAGTTATATAGTATATTACAATGCACACAACATTATGGTGACATACCAGAGTTCAAAAGAGGACAAATTGTTGGTGCACGTCTTGCTGGCGCATCTGTGACCAAGACAGCAAGTCTTTGTGTGTAAATATTATTGAGCCACTTTGGGGTGTTTTGGAGGAGCGAGTCAGGAAACGGTTTCCTCCACCAGCATCACGTAGTGACCTGGCCACTATCCTACAAGAAGAATGGCTTAAAATCCCTCTGACCACTGTGCAGGACTTGTATATGTCATTCCCAAGATGAATTGACGTTGTATTGGCCGCAAAAGGAGGCCCTACACCTACTAATAAATGATTGTGGTCTAAAACCAGGTGTTTCAGTTTCACTGTCTAACCCCTGTATATATATATACTGTAGTAAAAAAATTAATATGAACCATGAAAGCATCATAAGTGGACTTCAGAGGGGCTACAACTGATGTGAGGTATGGGCCATTTAAGTGTAGACAAGATCATGAATTAATTGTTTTGTCAGTCATAGCTGATTACACATTCCACATGTTGATCCACTGCCCTATCTTCAAAGTAAGGGATTGTTTTGCATCCAGTGCTGTGTGGTCATAAATCCAGCCTTAAGCACGATTCATTTGTATTTTATGAGAGGGCTAATCCCCCTCAGAGTTACATTATGCAATGGATTACACAGATCTTTCTCTCTCTGAGCTGAGCTGAGCCCCTTTGTTGTTCCCAAAGGGTGCCCAACCAGAGGGACTTCGAGACTGTGTAGCAAGACAGAACCATGTGACAAACAGGTCATTATGGCATCACCCAACTGAGATCCACATGCTCCTCAGTGTGGGTTTGTTTAAAGAAAAGCAAGACTGGTGAGACTTAGGGTTGAATTTCTCACTGATAGCTCTATATCCCTGTAATCAGTGTCCATCACCTCCACACTCACATGTGTAAAAACGTTATCATATTTATCCACTGCTTAATAAGAGAGAATTAGGATATACACAATGCTTCTGTTTTCATTCTAGTTTTATAATGGAATACATCAAACTAATCTTCAGAGAGTCGAGTGTATGAGTTATTGATAGCTAATTAGAAAAGAACTGCTCAACTTAATCTGAAACATTTCCTCCTGTGCTTCATTCTACACTAACAGGGACGACATGATTGCATTTGAAGCAGATACAGAAGAGTTATCGAATGAGTAGCTATCACTATAGATGAATGGGATGCAATTTTACACAATGTTAACATTTCATGTCATTCAATTCACTCCCAAATCCAGTGAACAAGTTAACCTGCAAAACACAATAATATTGTGATTTGTGAAGTGTTCACCCCTTTAGATTGTTACATATTTTGTTAAATTACAAAATGTATTTAAATTTTTTTCTTAATCTGTATTGTATGTGATGCATCTGCACAAAATAGTCTAAGCTGGGGAAGTGAAATGAGAAAAATATTGTAATTTTGGAAATCAATTTAAAATGGTCATGTGTATATGTATTCACCCCTTTGCTATGAAGCCGTTTAAAAGTTCTGCTGCAACCAATTACAGAAGTCACATGCTTAGTGAAATGATGTCCACCTGTGTGCAATCTAAGTGTCACATGATCTGTCAATCACACCTTTTCTGAAAGGCCCCAGATGCTGCAGCACCATTAAGCAAGAGGTACCACTAACCAAACAACACCATGGAGACCAAGATCTTCAAACAAGTCAGGGACAAAGTTGTTGAGAAGTTCAAGTCAGGGTTGGGTTATAAAAATTATATCCAAATCTCTGATGATCTGCTAGAGCACCATCAAATTTAGTATCATCAAATGGAAAGAACATGGTACCACAACAAACCTGCCAAAAGAGGGCCGCCCACCAAAATTGGAATGGGCAAGGGGGGCAAAGAGGCAGCACAGAAACCAAAGGTAACCCCTGAAGGAGCTGCAGAGTTCCCAAGCAGAGGATGGAGTGTCTGTCCATACAACCACAATAAGCCATATACTCCATAGAGCTAGGCTTTATGGAAGAGTGACCAGAAAAAAGCCTTTACTGACAAACAAAAATAGGAAGGCTTGTTTTGGGTTTGCCAAAAAGCATCTGGGAGACTCCTCAAATGTATGGAGGAAGGTACTCTTGTCAAATAAGACCAAACTGAACTTTTTGGTCACCAAGTCAAAATGATGTCTGGCACAAAACCAACACATCTCATCACCCCAAGAACACCATCCCCAAAGTGAAACATGGTAGTGGCAGAATCATGCTGTGAGGATGTTTTTCAATAGTAGGGACTGGGAATCTGGTCTGAGTAGAGGGGAAGGTCGATGGTGCTAATACAGACAGAAAACCTGTTTCAGTCTGTCAGTGATTTGAGATTGGGTCGGAGGTTAACCTTGCAACAGGACAATTCCCCAAAGCATACTACTAAAGCAACACTGGAGTGGTTTAAGGGGAAACGTGTAAATGTATTAGAATGGCCTAGTCAAAGCCCAGACCTTAATCCAACTGAGAATCTGTGGCCAGACTTAAAAATTGCTGTTCACCACCAGAAACCATCTAACTTGAAGGAGATGGAGCAGTTTTGACTTGGAAAAATGGACAAAAATCCCAGTTGCAAGTTGTGGCAATACATAGCTGTATTGTACATAGAGACAATACATAGCTGTATTGTATCATATGTTCTTGTAAAAAACAAGAAATGTGTTAGAATGAATTTTGAATTATGCTAAATCAAGCAACAAAAATTTAAATCAATTACAATTTCAAATCATTTAGATGCAGCAGTCTTAAAGACACAGTGACAAAACAGCTGGATTGAAAATTATAGTATAAACTTGTTAGGCCTTATCATGTTGAACCACTTAAATGTGAGAATATATTGCACCTAATTTAATGATGGCTTATATCAAACTTATCTTCAGATTGTCATATGTATGAGTTAACTATGGCTAATTAAATAACTGTTCAACTTAATCTGAAATATTTCCATTGTGCTTCATTCTACACTAACAGGAGATATGCGATTTGAAGCAGCTATAGAGATTGAGTAGCTATTAATTCTCCACCAAAAATTATAATTTGCCAAAAATATGAAATACGTATAAAACAAATTGTCACAGTTCTAAAATCTGGGTCAGTTCTAAAATTGGCTGGGCCACTCTTGAAGTCAACATAAGCACTTATAACTTATAACCACACTCATCTGTACAGTTCCGTAGCACATCCACCTTTCACCTGAACTGTAACTTTTCCTCTGATTCATAGCATAATAGTGTTAATGTTCTTACTGAATTTAAACATTGAATTTAAAGGATGTATAAAGATCAATGGTATGAATAGTAGGCAATATTAGCAAAAAACGGACACATGTAATCCTACACTGTGTTGTCTTATACCACATATCAGCCCCTGGTAAAATTAAGCTCCAAATATTACTATTTAAGACTTCACTGAAAACGGTTGTATACAGAGTAAAGAACGAATTACATTCATATCTTACATCAGGGATACTCACTGCGCGGCTCCCGAGTCGCCGTGCTTTATCGGTGGCTCTCGTGACCGATTACAAAAATCATATGAAAAATCATTTTGCCTCAATTAAAGTTGGTTCCAAATCAGGGATACTGTGGAACCTGGCAACACAGGCACTGTTTCCAAAATCAGGCTGCACGAGACTCTGCTGTTGCCAGGTTCACAGTTTAACACTTATAAAAGAACTAATAAAACACTCATGTTACCCTATTATTAATGACTTTAAGATAAATAGCAATAATCATAATAAATCCCTTATAAACAAAATACTAAGTCGTACACTCGTACACAGTTGTTTTGCCATTCGCTTCAAACGTGTGACAGACATATTCTGGGCTAGTTTAAGCTTCTAAAGGGCGGGTTTTAGACTGACTTTAGGCTGGATATTTTAGTTGGACCTGGCAACCCTGCTGCAGGGTGGCTACATGGCAGCAGCGATTCTATAAGCTAGCTAGAGCAATATATTCAGTGCGCAAATGTTTAGTCCATAGGTGGGTTTTTTATTTTTTCGATTATTTGAGTGACTTGGGGTGATATTGTGGCTCTCTCCTTGACTTTGATCTGTCAATATGGCACTTTTGAAAAAAATAGTGAGGATCACTGTCTTACATGCTTGAAATGTCACTGTTTAAGAGTTTATTTAGTATTAAACCCAGTTTGGAAAGTGAACACTCTTGCTAGTTAGCTTAGAGCTGATAGGACACAGCAGTGAAGTGGTGCTATATATAAATTCCAGCTGCAATGTTGAACCTATTCCTCATCGAGAGTTTCTGTATCATCTTGCTCTCTCATGCATTTGTCTTACTCTGATGATCAGCATTTTTGGGGCACCTGAATAAATTAATGTCACTGTAAAGCTTTGCTTTTCTAAAAATCACGTATTTGGAATAAGCAGATTCTCTTGCAGTGACTGAAAGGGTCATCCCTTCAGCCATCATCTGAACAACATGCTGTCACAACATTTTAGTCACCTTAGATTGGCTCATCGTCTTTCCCAAATGACGACAGGTGTTGCCTGTACTGATATTAGGTTAACTTTCAATTGTGATTAGCTGTGATTTTGAAATTTTGGACAACGTAATTTTCTCTAATTTTGATCTGTACTGTAAATAAGGAAACCTTACTTTAACTTACATTGTTCTCTACTGTTTACAAAATGAACCTTATGTTCTCTTTACCAAAATCATGCATGTATTGATACTTTATTTGAAGGTTAAACAGTGATCCTTTCACAGTTAAATACATAAACAAACCCAATCAAAGGCACTCATAGAGTTTATTCACAATATGGTGTGATCTGTAATAAACTGACAGAACTGAACACTTTTTATATTATAGAAAATGATGCCCTGATGTACTGGCACATAGGGCCTGATATATGTAAGTGCATAGCAGTGTCTGTGTAATAATTTTTTTAAAACATAAATTAGTATTCCTACAAACACATCACCGACAGAGTGATATTATTATTATTATTATTATTATTATTATTATTATTATTATTATTAATAATAATAATAAATAATACATTTATTTTTTTTAGATTAATAAGAGTATGCCCACTCAGTGTTCATTCATAGTAGTGCAACAATGATGTGGGGTTAAATCCCCAGCCTGGGCAAGCAAACCATATACTGTACCAATAAGGGTCCATGGACAAGACTCTTGACTCTGTATTAAATGCTGCTATATAATGAACTGCACAGCTGGGGTCTGTTTACAATAATATAATAAGATTAATAGTTTGTCAATTGGAATGCCCTGTGCTTTATTAAAGGTTGGTGCAGTGTGTGCTAGGTTGAGACAACCATAGTAAACAACAGTAGTTTAAGCAGTAGTTAATGTTTTACATTATTTCAAATGTTTATTAAGTCATTTTGATGGATATTTTTGCTGCCTAGGTGCTTAACCTGCATTTTCCTGTAACTGAGACGCACTGAACTGGGAGATGTTTACAAATAATTATATTCACATCTACTGATGCCATTCAAGGAAGAACTTAGGAGTGGATTCACATAAATTATGATTACATAGAAAATGGAATATTTATTTCTATAGAAGTACACATGCAGTAAAAAAAGATCAAATACAGACATTTCAGCACAATATCCCAACATTACCTGAATGTTTAGTTGTTTCATATTATATATATATATATATATATCATATGCATCTGTCAAATCTTAGCATCTATGCTATCTTTAAGCATTTCCCAGCCAATACCGATATGATTCCGATATCATGGACCCTCTCAATGAATACCTCCTATCTATGGTAAAACCACTCTAACAAATGACTTGTTGTGGTTTATTGCTTTATTTAATCAATGCTGATGTATTTGAGGTAGGATGCAGTAAAGAAGCAACATTAACATTCCATAAAATATTGCAATGAAAATATTATTGCAGAAACGGCTTGCAGCACCTGTTTTCCGTATGTATTCATCCTGTGCTAATGCAACGAAACTGACCACATCTCCAAACTACATGAGTCACATTCAAATGAGAAACAATGCTGCTGAGCTCTAGCTTGTCCTTACTGTGTCCTTCATATGCACACACGTGCAGAGATCCACGCACGCACATAAGCAAAAAAGGCAAAACCATTAAAAAATTTTATTATTCACCTGTCTCTTTGCTTCTTCGTTCAACCGTTTAACTGTTTTTGTCATTTTGTGTGTGTGCTCATGTATTAGAGCTATGATAAATGAGTTAACAGTACATGCTAGTAATATGTCACAAATGGAAGTAAATGAAGGTAATGTTCCAAATAAAAAAAAATGTCATGACAGTCATTTTACTATTGAAAAATATAGCTTCTAGTTGCTAGTATTCTAACAACATGTCTTATAAAACAATAGTACAGTAGCCAACATACTTCACATTTGTTTAAGAACGTGGCTTTAAAATAAAAGGTGAGGCCTTCTGACATATTACAAAATTTTGTATAGTACTGTAAAGTATTGTAAAGTATAGTACTTGCATTCATTCCTCATCTGCATTTAACCCATTCGTGGTTATGAGCGCACACACAAGCGTGCAGTGGGCACACACAGTGGACAACCACCCAGGTGCCCAGGGAGCAGTTACGGCGTAAGGTCCCTTGCTCAAGGCCCTTCAGCTGCAGATGTCTTTTGGGAGGGGAAAGCGCCATTTAGCCACAGGTCCCAGGTCCACATTAGATCACAGCCATTGCATGCTCTACTGAGATATGGACTCTGAAGGCACAAAATTGTAACTGCTATATTTTTGAACCATTTTATATGCTGTATGGTTTATAAGCAATAACTAGGCTTGCCCAAAAATGTAAGATGGTATTAGCATGGCAGCTTCATTACCATTAATACATAACACTAATAGAATTATGCAATTCCTGCATATACCATAACTGTGATTTTACACCACAGCACTTCCATAGTATTACTTACTTACTTCTGAATCTACTGATGTGGTATCATCATAGTTTCCAGGCTTGATATAGTAGAACTAGTTGTATTATGAAAAAACTAGATTTACTGTACAGTTTCCTTTGCAATACCATGATGCCCTTTACCCTGACATTCCATTGTAATGAAACATGGTATTTTCATGATGGCAATGTCCAAAAAAGAGGGTCTCCCAAAACTTATTGCAAGCGTGATGTGTTGAGAAACAGTAAATGACAAAAAGTATAAGATCTGACTTTTCTAAGTTGCAGAAGGCAGACTGCTGAAGCAGAGATGATGTATTAAGGTAATTAAACAAAGAACAGCAATAGGAAACAATCGATACTAAGTAATATCATTTTGTTTAATGTGGTTACTTTTTAAAATGTTGGACAAACTACTCAATACATTTATTTGGCACTGTGTAAGCAAGAAGTCAAAGAGAGCACTCTTTATGGTTCTGTGTACACATTTCTCTTATTTCCAATTCAAGCCAAGCACACACATTTCAAAGATCTCTGGATTTACCTTGATAAAGTTCTGCTTTGAAGAAGGAGAAGTAGTTATATTCTAAGGCTAGAACGTACTGCATCATACTGACATAAATGCTGCTAAAGACTGTATAAACACTGTATAGAATATGCTTTTATCAAAGGACAGAAAATGCATTTGCTGTACATCCGTGCATTCTTTTTCAACATTTATGTCCTGGAGCAAAGCAACAAGGCTATGTTATTACCAATGTTCCATTCTATTTATCAGCTATCAGCTCAAAACAGCAACGGCAAAGCACATATGAGTGTCTTCTATGTATGTATGAGTTCACACATTTTATTCATGATCCATAAATGGATTCTACAATAATATTTGTGATGTCACAAAATTCAACACGCTTAGATGTTACAAACCCATTCATGTTGAAGTTATAAGGAGTGTTTCACTCGGGTATGCTTTTGAATGAAGCACAATACAGGGCAGCCAATCAAACAGAGGCCATTTAAGTTTATGCAAAACAAAAATACACAGTCTTGAAAATCTGTCTTGACAAAGATGATGGTGTTCTGAATAAAAAGGTGGAAAAATGCAATTAAAATGTTCTTAAGAGGTCAGAGCAATTCTTTTATAACAGACTGATATAAGCCACAGCAGTACTTTTAATCAAATGCTGGAACAGGGTTGTATAAACCCACACCTAGCATTTAATTTGTGCTAAAAAGCCAACAAAACTGCAGGGAGTTTTCAAAGCCACCCAAATGGAGTCTTAACCATGTGGAGTAGTGGTGTAGCAGACATGCCTGTACTTGGCATCGTGTTCTTTCACTGCGCTGGCTAGCTTCACAGCAGCCTTGTTCTGCATGGCTACCCACTACTCCTTCTCCCCCCCCCCCATCAACTATGATTTTTCAGAATCTGAAAAAGCCCATTCCTATCACAGTACACATACAAGTTTAATCACTTGGACTTTCCCATTCTCTCATCTGATAGGTTGTTGTTGCAGTTGTGCAAGTGTCATTGTTAAGCCTGAATGTCAAACAGAGAAGACTGTAAACAGGTTTACAGGTACTTGTATGAGCAGTTTTGATCACGCAATTCAGACATATTGCTCTGAAGGTTCTGGGGGATTGAAAGTGTGTAAGCATGATGAAGAATCTGATGCCTGATTAATGTCTAGAATAAGATACAGTACATCATCACACTGCAAGTGGTCTATACACTATATGTCCAAATGTTTGTGGACACCTCTTCTAATGAATGCACTCAACTACTAAGTTGCATCCATTGCTGACACAGATGAAAACACACTCACAGAGTTTAGTGCCAAACAGTGCCAATAGAATAGGACTCTCTATTGCCTGGCATGAGCTAGAGGGATATGAAGCCCCTAGCATTAAGCTTTAGAACAGTGCAACTATGTTCTTTGCTCCATCTAATGCATTTGGTATGAGATGCAGTGATGGGGATGCAGTGGTGCTGATCATCAAACATCATGACCTTACTAATGCTCTTGTCTGAATGCAAGCAAATCCACAAGAATCTAGTAGAAATCCTCCACTGGACAGTAGAAACAGTTACTCTAACAAAAGAAGGATAAACTATTTTTTAATTGCCTTGATTTCAGAAGAAACGATGAATGAGCTGATATCCCAGCACAGTTGCCCACATAGGGTCCCTGTGGTGCCACTTAAATGTATCAAGGAATAATAATTAATTATTATATAATTCAAAGAGGCCTCTCCCATCCCCAAAGTCAATCTCTGAGGAATTGTGAACTTTGTACAGATAAAAACAAAAGAAAAAAAATCACGTGTCACATTTAAGTGGAAATTGTTTTTGCCCCACTTGAATTCTGTGAGGTGAGGTCTAAAAAAGAGCAGGTGATTCTGCTGATCTGGTACTTGACCATGTTGTGTATCATCTCTCTAACTTAAGGCACGCCTGGTTCATGGCAGGGCCCCAGGTGGAGCTGCGTGAATGATCATTCTGCAGCGGGCGGCCGTGTGATTGAGAGGCGCCGTCCCTCATTGTCGGCTTTCTGAATCACTGTTTCACATTGAGATCTAGGAGACAACAACCTTCCTCAGCAATCGATAGCCATAGTGTGCTGCCAAACATATCTTAATTCCAAGAAGAGGCCTTTTGTACAGCAGATGAGCAGGAGATGCTTTCCTTTTGTTGCTCACCTCACCTCACCAGGCTGCAGATTTAAGAGAGACGCCTCTGATGGCATCACTGGCTCATTTGTAACATTTCGCTCATTCTGTGGTCTAACAGTGCAGATGCTTCGGCTGGATGTCTGCCGCTGACTATTGAGAATGGCGTTTGCATCAAAGATGACAAAACACATAGAATCTGACAAAAGAAGTTTAGTTTTGCCCATTTGTCTGTGTTTCCTTGTGTCAGTTTAAGTGATGAGGCACCGGGACAGGTTTTGCATGCTACTTGTTTATATTTTAAGCTCTTTCCCTTAAAGGAATGAAAACATAAAATAGACAGAAAGCCAGTGTAACAGATGCTTTATTAGGGTGAAATAATACTTGCTTAACACTACATGAGCATAGTATAAATCAAAAGAACTGAGCTTTGGACAAAATCTTCTTCCTGTGTGCTCCCACTCTTCCTCTTATTCCAAACAGTCATCTTGGCCAAATGATTGTGTTTGGGATAACAGTTGGTCAATTTATATATATATATATATTTTTTTTTTTACTTATTTATTAATATCAGGGATGTCAAATGATTAAAAATAATATTAATCCGGATTAATCTCAGTATCTCACAGTTAATCGCAATTAATCGCAAGCAATTCCACCCCCTGCCACTAGGTGACACTAGTGTGTGCAGAGATCACTGCTGAAAGTGCAGAGAAGAGGTGGTGCCTTGCTGCTGTGTAAACAGATGCGTCTCACTCATTTTCTAAACATTTTGAAATGGAGGAAGAAACAAAGCTCTTTGGACAGGATTTTACTGAAATTCCCTGAATGTGACAGCGAGGAAAGTGAGGCCAAAAAGGCAAAAATCACTGAAGAAGATTGTCTAATCTTTAATGTAAATACACTTAATAAACCAGTTTATTTCTTTCCATTCTCTTTTATTATGTATTATTATTGCTTTTATACATTATTTGTTATTTATAAAGTACATTTCTCTTATTTTAAAACACTTGGTGTATAAGCAATATACAAGCAAACTGAGTTACAAGCTCCGTCACAGAATAAATTAAACTCATAAGTCAAGGTTCCACTGTATAGTGAATAATGTCAATAAAGGTTATTTTAAAAGGTAAACACATGAGCCTTGCGTCATCATTTGTGCAGCACTTGATACAAAAAGTATAAAACAGACTTTACTCCTGTACTGTGCCACAAGTGTGTGCATCAAGTCTCAGAATGAACTAATGATGACTCGCAGGGCAAGAATTTGCATTAACGGCACTATTTTTTTCCTTAAAATCACATTAAATTGAGATTGTGTTAATGTGTTATTGTTGACTTCAACAGCCCTAATTTTAATACTTATTCTAACTAAATCATGCTAAAAGAAAATGAAAAATTCTATAACATGTAGATGATAAACTCAAACAATAGCTGCATTATATTTGTAAGCAGAAGACAAAATGTTTCATTATGATTTGTATCAGATGAAAAAGGACTGTGTGCCTATAATATTCACTGTAAGAAATTTATACACAGATCTGGATTGTCATAAACTTCCGAAAGTAATGGACAGGTTATATTCTTTTAACTTAAATAAAACTATTTTATTCTGTAGTTTGACTGTTCGTCTTGTTCATCTTTTTTTCCCCTCGTTTTTTTCCCTCTAAAATGGAGCACAGACTTGAAAAAGAATTTAAATTAAATACAAACAATTGTATAATGTATAATGTGTGCATTTTAAGCAAAATGACAATATCTCAAATTATAAGACTGTTCTTTGATATTTCGGGTTGTGTGAACAGTGTGGGTGCTCATAGGCTGCTGAATAAAGAAATCAAACAGACAATAGATGAACAGCATAAAGGTCAGTGATTTTCTACCAATAAAACTGTAATATCTTTCTAATACATTTTTAGATCTTTTGAAATGGCAAAGCCTACCAGCACAAAGTGCTGTTTTGCACATTTATGCTTGAATTCCAGAAGTTAAAGAGCTTATTTTCCTTATTAAGCGTGTTTGTTAATACAAGTTTTTTTCTCTGGATGTAATGTATGTCATTAAAATGCCCTGTTCTACATATTGATGTGTTCATACTTTTAATTCTGGACAAAAACAATTATGTCACAAATGGATAATAGAAGCTTATATTAATTTATAATACATGTTTCTCAATATGGTAATTAGTCTGGATAAAACAAAAGCAAATAGCAACATGCTAATGATGTCAAGTTGATACACTCTAATCAAGAGAAATTAGGGCAACAGATATTCAGCTGATATTTCATCAAAGGCATTGCTTCGAACTTGAAAGCAACAATACAATCTTGTTACCACCGCATACATTACATGCAGTAAATATGTCAGCACAAAGAAACTTAATGAAGTAAAAGGAATGAAGGGAAAGCATGAACATAATAGAAAACAGCGCTCCTCTAATGGAAGTGAGTGGGTTCCATTTAGCATTCCTAGGGAGTTCAGCACATGAACAGAACTCGTGCCCGGTGTTATCCAAACACTGAACATTATCATTATATACAAAACAAAACCCAGCCAAAATGAAACCTGTCAGCAGAAGAGCTATTACACTGCAGGCAAACTGTGTATAATCTGCATCTCACTCACAGCCTACAGTCCCAGACCTGCTGTCTATCACACAGCACAGCCATCAGCTACCAGCTCACAAAGGCTGACCAGCACACTAAACAAACACTCAGATCTCAAACTGATAATCTTATATTCAACATACTAGTCTTACATTATTGGATTGCGCCCTGTAGATTAACTGATGGTCAAATTATTACTGTATGTTAAATAATTAGAATTGGGTTTGGACTAAGATTAGGTCCAGCATCAGAGTTAGGATTATGTTTTGGCTTGATGATAAGTTACAGCATGCATTAGGGAAAGGCTGCACAATTAATCAAATGTTAATCAACATTCAGAACCTAACTGACATAATCTTGCCCATGTTATTTCAATTTCAAAGTTCATACTTAAAAAACCTGTTAATACTGTGTGTTTATGTACTGTAGTCATGTGATTCTGCCCCATCCAGTCTGCAATAAGGCAGAAACACAAAGAACTTGAGCACGGAGCCAGCTGAGTTACTCTGAGCAAAGAAAAATGCTTTGTCCGTTTGGAAAGATTTTGACTTTAGTGAAGACGACTCCGAACAAAAAGAATAAAATCATCCATCATTAATCATAATCAAGGTAAAATGTTCAATTAATCATAATATGGACGTGAGGTCATATCTCCCAGCACTACATTAGGGTAAAATTTAGGGTCAGAGAAAATGAAAGTGAATATATGATTGAACATTTGACAAGTCATGTTATTTTGATCACATGGCATCACAGCTTGTATTAAACCAGTTTTACTGACTTATTTGTTTGAGAAAAAACCTACACCATATAGAGATTTGTATCCCAAATTTGTCTTTGTGTCCCACATTCTGGCATTTAACCATACAGTTGAACCTCAGTTTTCATCATTAATCTGTTCTAAAGTGCCTTGACAATAACTGGAGGAATATTTTAATGGATAAATGAACATTTAATATCACTCTTATAGGTTTACGCTCTGTTTTAGAGAGTGCTGGTGTGGTCCACTGCGCAGCCTCTGTTTTGTACTCCTGTTCTCTGGTTTCTCAGCTGCTTTTTGTTTTCACACCCCTCTTTAGGCGGTAGTGATGCACGCCATTGCTTTAGTGTGACATGTTTTAGGTTTTTTTGAGCGTTATCATTTGAATGTGTGGGGTGATTCTCACTCCATGAGAAACAAAGCCAGAACGAATGACAAATGCATGGGTGAATGCTTTGTTTTCACAAAATTAGCAGCTAGTTCACCCAACGAAAACCGGGTGGGTGAACAATAACTGGGACAAAATTTCATTGCTAACCAAATTGTATGCTTACCAAGGTTCCACTGTACAATAAATATAAGGTAAGCAGAGCAAGTGAAGTTAATTTTATTTATCTTGAAAGTGTTTTAGAGGAACAAAAGTTTGAAAAAGTATCCATCTAGGAAAATAATATCTAGTATGTTCCTGGCCAGGAATTACGTGACAATATCACTCGTTGCAATTATGAAACACATGAAAGAACACAAGACTATTAAGCATATATACTGTATATGCACACCTTTGTGTCTGTACTTGTGCAAAAAGCTTCATTTTATATAGATTGAGAAGGTTTTATCTCCTACAAATAAAAGTTCCTAAATGGTTCCTGACTTGAATGTGTGTTCTAGATTCTTTAATTGATGTAGAACTTCTACATTAGATTGAGAGTCTTAAAACTTTACACTCACATTATATTTTACGCACATTTTATATCTTAATGGTTCGAAAAGTTCCTTCCTTCAAAGGACCTGTTTTGGCAGCTTACCTTTATTTTTCAAAGTGTATTTTTAAAAGACCTTGCAAGCAGGCCATTCCCACAGGCATCTTTTCAGTGCTGTAAGATAAGCTAAGTTGCTGTGACTATCTTCTAACCGGGTGCAAAGAGAAGAATGGTGTTGATAAATTTAACTGACTTTGGTAAGCAGAAAAATATACTTAGTTGCTGGGATGTAAGCTTTTAATGCTTCAAGTACTTTGATCCAATTTCCAAATGTGGGTCAGTCATATTCTTATTATTATGTAGGTTTTAGGAATGCAGGTAAAGGAAAATTTTGACGGTGATAATTGAAACTTGAGTATAAATTATCAGCACCAATATATGATACCAACTCAGATACTTTCAGTTAACTAATTACTACAAATTTGATTGAGAACATATGCAAATAAAGATACAAATTAATACAAATATAAACATTTGCATTGGCAACATTATTCCCTCCTTACCATGCAGTTTAACAAAATGGAATATTGTAGAAAAAGTTATTATTTTTTTTTACAATTTTATTCAAAAAAGTAAATTGTCAAATTGTACATATTTATTACACATTAAGTCACATATATTAATATGTGATTAAATTTATTTCCTTTAATATTTAAAAAGGACCTTAAGGGCCACCCCCCCCCCCACTTGGGGCCCTGGTAACTCAGTCCCACTTTTCACCCCTCTACCACGCCCCTGGTGATCAGTATGATTTAAAGCTCATGAAATCTATAATCTCAAATTATTACAAATTTTTGTATAATAATTATCAATTATCAAATTATTTAATTTTAAGTGTGACTAACATTTCAAACAGTATCAACATTAAAATACAAAGACCTGACATATGTCACTTTAGGTGTAAAGAATACAACATATAAGATAGTTCACCTTTTTTTTTATTAAAATACGAACAAAAATGACTTTGAAAAATTAAACTTTTTCATTTTCAAAACTTTGGAGATGCACTTGTATATGAATATTATCTTGAATAACTGTTACAAGTGAAAACTTACCAAATTAGCTCTAATCTCTCTCAGATTCTCTTCTTGTATTACTATGAAGCCAGAATTATCCAAAACCTAGCAACTAAAACCAGCCTTAACCCTATGCTTTTAATGTCACAACTTCTTCTTTGAGTCAGTGAAGAATCTTTCAGTGGTTGATTCTTTAAAAGATTTATTTAAAAATGTTGCTTTGAACCATATTCATATTCAAGGAGTTTTTCCTCACAAAGTCTAAGCATATATAACATATATGACCAGACGTATAAATTGAACAGCATTGAATTAGTTCATTCCAGACAATACATACAACATTGTATTTACCAAAACCTTGAACCCCACTTTTCTAAAGTGTGTTCTAAAGATGATGGTAAGGGTTATCTTACTAAAGAACATATGAAAGATTTCACACCATTTTCTCAGCACTTGGAATCATCTTCACTTGTGTTGTCTTGTTAACTTTAATAAAGAAAGAAGAAAGAGATGAATGTATGCCTTTACAGAGTCATAACACTGAGGACGTTGAGGTAAAGTACAGGCTCTAGAGCTCAGAATCTGATGGCTGCTCCTGCTCCTGCTTGAGGGCCTCATCTCAGTGACTTTCCGTTGTGCCTGGTGGCCATTTTGACTCTAACAGGGTTCCAAATGAAATTCATGCCTCCGCTGAGCAACTGGGTGGCACGCTCTGCTGCTGGTGGGCACAGAAGTAATCAGAGAGAGGAGCCAATGTGCTGATATTAGACTTTCAGTATAGGTATTTGCTCGTGGCTTTGCAGCACACGCAGGAAACAAGGCGCGAGCAGTAGTCTAGTTCCACTGTCCCAGACAGACGGAACTATTATACCCCACTTTGACTTAAATCAGCTGAATTTTCGATCATTCACAGATGAAAATGAGGAAAGCCTTTGGGAGATTAAGTTTTATCACAGAACATTAATAAATGAAAGGTCCTGTATCCTCTTAAAAGTTTGCTTTCAAAGTTGCGATGCTGCAGAGCTTCATTTCAGCTCTGTTCAAACACACAAAGTTTTGTTGAAGATCTCGATTAAGTGGGTTAGATGTGCTACATTAGGGTTTAGACTAAATCTTGCATTGCAGGAGTGGCTTAAAAAGCTTTATTTGAAATCATCTGCTTTGTGATTATGATTAAAACACATTATTGTACTCTTGGAGGCTGCTTACAGGACATACGGCATGTCACAACTGATTACAATTTTACTAGTAATGTATATGCGTATTTATTTATTGATTTGTTCATTTAATCATATAATTTTAGGTATTTTAATCAACAAATACTCTGCCAACCTTTCCAAAATATTCAGAGAAGGGCTTTAATAAAGAACAGAAGATGTAAACAGTTAAGCATCAAATCACAGCATCACTTTTGCAGAGGGAAAAGCGCCAATTAAACATGTAAATTGGTTCTAATTTTGGACGACTTTGACACATTGTTTTTGTTTCATCCCAAAACAGTCATTTTGCTAGTTTTTACTCTACAATTCTATCATTGACTATGAAAATTCCCATCGGCTAATTTGGGTTTATGATTTGGATGAATCTGGCTCATCCTTACAGTTCCACGACTGTGACAAAGGCAAAAAAAGCTTCATAAGAGCCTCAGCTTTTATAAAGGCTGTTTTATAAAGAGTGATACCTGAAGTAATGTGGCTAAAGCTGTTTCAGTACTTTAAAGCAATAACAATACGCCTCTGCAAGCCAACAGTGCTTTGTGATATTCTTCCAACTTGGCATACAAGGCAAAGATCACATGTTGTGATTCAGTGTCCTTCTATGGGAATAACAGAAACTCACAGATTCTTTTCTTTAAGGCCTTTCATTCTTACACATACATACACTGAGCTTCCCTACAAAGGCGAAGGTCAGTAACTATACAGACAGTCAAACAAGAAAAAGCCCTGTTGTTGATTTTTAATGTGCAAGTGATAATGATACTGACTGATGCCTATAACATTACAGAGTGGGGTCCAAAGGTCTGAGACTACAATGAAAATGTCTTTTTTTTTATTTAAACCTGGAAATAAACACGTTTAAAATATTTCTAGATCAATTTTTCCAGTATTAATATATATCACACTGATCATATTAATGAGTTTGTGAAAGATGACAAACTCTATTGGGTCAGATATATTACACTGAATCACATATTATTTCAAAAATAATATCCCCCTGATAACAAACAAACGATGGCCCAGGTATGGCCCACATACAGCTGTAGAATGACGGTGATGACTTTTTCTGAAACCAGGTACCAGAACACAGATTAACTTGAATAAAACCATAACTCAGAGGTGATACAGTTGGCTGCCTACAGTTGGGTCAGTTTTTAATATAGAAATGGTGTTCAGAAATTTCAGACGGTAGGCTGTATTTGGGCCACATGTGACCCAAAATTAAAATACCATGAAAAAGCATAAAATATGAGGTTTTCTGGCCAACAAAATACTTGACATTACTGAAACGCAAGTACCTTTATTGGGACATATTTTGTCCAGAATTGGCTGCTGTCAGGGCAAACACTAAGCAATTCTGTTCACAAGTCAAGAACCTGTTAGGAAATTTTATTTGTAAACAATCATTTTATATGGATCTGTGCCTGAGCGTGCATGAACATGAATTTATCCATTTGTATAAAACACACTTAGACCACATAATATTCCAGCATGCAGCCAGCCGTATCTTCATGATATTCTGCATCCCATAATGCAATGCTGTTATTTCAGGTAGGACTATAAACACAACCACTTACTGGTTATCTGATTACATGCTTGTTTACATGCTTGCTTAGGGTATGTGTACATGATGGCAATTGCTGAATACACTATACTGTATGCTAAGGGCTTCATATAAAAATAATAATGCTTGGTATAGTATAGTGGATAACAATGTCACCTCCCATACGGCAGACTGGGGTTTAATGTCTAGCCTGGGCAAGTGCACTGAAATTGTGAGTCACTGTGAATAAAAAAAACTTAATCCTCTGTCTTAGTGGACATTAGATGACCTGTGTAAGTCAGAGGAGAGTGTTCAAGCCTGACACGGACTAAAATGCAAGAAACAACAGATACAGGTCTCACAGCCTCAAATACATCAATAGCAGAACTGCTGCTTCATTATTAGTTGAATTATTTTATTTTCCCTGTTAATAACCAATATTTGATTACATTTCTGAATAACTAGTCTAGTAAACAGTAATTTAAAACACTGTACTGTGTGTTCTTGGGGTAGTTTGTATCTATGCTTACATACGAACATTCATTACATTTACAGCATTTAGCAGATGCTCTTATCCAGAGAACATTCATCTCTAAGCAACTTTGCTCTTCTGAAAATCCTACACCAGAAGGAAAAGGAGATCCATAAATAGCACCGTAAAGCCTTCATACAGTACAAAGCTTGCAGCTAATTGTCTCTGGTTCCGTTACAAACAGAGATAACACCTACAAACAGGCCTAGGCGGCAAAGCCCCTGGAGGGGGGCTGTAGTACAGAACGGGTGGGACCACAAGCCGAATTAGTGCGATCCCACCTGACTTCAGCAGCCGAGGGTGATGGGGGCTTGGCGTGAATACCTCTGTAGGCCCTGTCCTGAAGGACAGCGGCGCTCTAGAAGACTGTGGCTCCTGCCAGCCCTTGCCATCCAGGCTCCTTATCTCCCTCCTGGCAAAGCTGACAGCCCCTGGTCGCCTGCCACGTCCACTTTAGGCAGGCAGCCTTCGGAGCTGCCTGATGGCTGCACAGCTGCAGATAAATGCCCCTGCACTGGTCATCCCGACCGACTGAATGTCACAACTTTGAGGGCTTTGCGCTATCCTGCACACCAAAAGCACTTTAGGAGAGGACAGACTGTAATGGATTTTAACCTGAAGGTTTTTTTTTTCTCTCCAATGGGTTGCACATTACAGCACTATATGTGTGTAGAAGGAAAAGGAAAATGGAAGACAGACAATGGAATTAGTTGTTTTCTTAACATAGATGTTAATGTGGCTTAAAGAACTGAAGAATTATCAGTCTATGCATATTTAGACAATGGCACACATGAAAATATACTATATAGACAAAAGCATTGAGACACCTGCTCGTTTATTGTTTCTTCTGAAACCAGGGGAAAGAATGTATCCTGCTTTTTTGGAATAACTCTCTAGTTATTCCAGTTTTTCTAGAGTCCAGTGAAAGGCCTACAACTAGATTTTGGAGCATTGCTGAGAGGATTTGATTGCATTCAGCGGCAAGAGTGTTAGCAAATCAGGATGTTAGATGATCAGTTGGTCTTTTCAAATGGAACTGATAAAAAACAAAAACCTTATACGAGGTTCTGAACAGACGTAACTGTACTCAGAATGACCTCATGTGAGATAATATGTGTTAATGTGCCTATATGTATGTTCATGTGTATGTGTGTGGAGTAACTCTTAGATCCACACAGCCCAAGGTCACAGAGGAGGCACTTCCTGCTCGGGATGCTGCTTCCATCCTGGTGCAGTAGATTTCCCAGAAGTGCACGTCGAGGAGTGTGCCAGCAAAATTGATTGGAACGTGGAATGCATAACATTACTCTAAGTAGATGTTCAATTTATTTCACACTTTTGTTGTTTAAGCTCCTGCAAAGGAAATACAGAAAATCACAAATTATGCGCCTTGCCATTGGTTTTCAATCAGAAGGGCTCCTTTATGGGATATTTATGATGGATTAAAAAGCTAATTATCATCTTCTATCAGGCTAAAAGAGGATTAAACAAGGACCATCCTCAGCCAATTTCCTATCATACACATTTATGAGCATCTCCTAGAGGAAACTATACTGTAAATTACCCCAGCACCTTAAATCAACATTTAATTCCCAGCAGTGTGCTGGGGGTCACCATTCTTGGTGATGCATCATGGTTGTTGAGCCAGGAAAACGTGGTTTGCTGAGATGCTTTGGGGTTTTACATGAAGAGTTTCCAATGGCTGTGGGTTTTATTAGAAATCTCTGCTAATGGATATTTCTGTGACTGGGCAACAAGCCTAAACTTTTACAGAGTTCCTCAAGGACTAAAATGACATCCACCAACATACGTAGTAGTAGTCATATGTGTGAATCCTTTATGTCTGTTTTATGTCAACAAACATGACACAATTCAATATTAATTTTCATTTACTCAGCTAATTAAAAGAAGCACATAATTTTATCAACATGTGCACTTTTCTACTGTCTTCCCTATATATTGTCCTTTTTTATTTCAAAACAACAGATAACCAGAAGTTATACACAGAAAAAGTTATAAGCAGAGCCTTGACCCTGTTAAAGAATGTAAAATGCTCAAAGTAATTTGATTGTAAATGTAATTTATTACATAGTTATATATGTCATCAATGATGTCATTATGCATCTGCTTTAAAATTTTACAGCAAAATGACAGCTATAACTCTTATAACTAGACGTCTTAATGCATCTGCTATCCATCTTTTAATGATAGGTTGAGAGGCTTAGTTTCTTTAGGTGTAGCAAAAAATTCTTTTGACTTCCTGCTGGACAGCTTCGGCACATGGGTGACACAAATGCTGGTTTAAAGATAATTAAAAGTTGACAATTCAAGATTGCCTTTAAGTCTCAACACTGCACCATTAGCAGTCAGTGAGGACTGAGAAAAGACAGCTTTTCTGAGATAGATGCCAGCCTTCCTCACATGTTCAAGGGATTTAAAGGCCACATTTAATTACGTTCCCCTCTGACTTCCATCACAGCATGGTGGTCAGGAGGGATCTTCTGCTGGCCTGGCAATAAAGTCCACACAGCAAAATAAATTGTGTGTATTAATTTCAGTCTGAAAACTTTCACACTGAAATAAACTACATCCATATACACCCTACAAATTCCTCAAGTTATTACCTACTCAACAACAAATCAACTACACCCATAAACACCCTACAAACTCCTCAAGTTATTACCTACTCAACAATTCAGCTACACCCATAAACACCCTACAAACTCCTCAAGTTATTACCTACTCAACAACAAATCAGCTACACCATAAACACCCTACAAACCCCTCAAGTTATTACCTACTCAACAACAAATCAGCTACACCATAAACACCCTACAAACTCCAAGTTATTACCTACTCAACAAATCAGCTACACCATAAACACCCTACAAACTCCTCAAGTTATTACCTACTCAACAAATCAGCTACACCATAAACAACCTACAAACTCCTCAAGTTATTACCTACTCAACAAATCAGCTACACCATAAACACCCTACAAACTCCTCAAGTTATTACCTACTCAACAACAAATCAGCTACACCATAAACACCCTACAAACTCCTCAAGTTATTACCTACTCAACAACAAACCAGCTACACCATAAACACCCTACAAACTCCTCAAGTTATTACCTACTCAACAAATCAGCTACACCCATAAACACCCTACAAACTCCTCAAGTTATAAATACCACATCGACCAAACAACAACTCATCCATTATTGA
>BRDA01048572.1:0-18244 GCA_036984385.1 Crenuchus spilurus | reverse complement strand
CTCTGTCTCTCTCTCTCTCTGTCTCTCTCTCTCTCTCTCTCTCTCTCGCTCTCTCTCTCTCGCTCTGTCTCTCTCACTCTCTCTCTCTCTCCTCTCTCTCTCTCTCACACTCTCTCTCTCTCTAACAGTGTAGTTATTAGGACTGAAGTCATTAGAAGTGCTGTAGATTAGTGCTGTGTGTAGTGAAGGTGATGCTTTCTGAGTGTTTGATCCTCAGTTCTCAGCTGAATGTTAGCGGCTGATTGTGCTGCTTGGATGTGATTATTATTATTGTCATATTGGAGATTATGAGTGTTTCCTCTTTAATCCTCTTTTACTTTATTTTTGTGCTCAGTAAGATGCTGCTGCTGGATGTTAACATGTGATGGAGATTTTAGGACTGGATTTAGTCAGATTTATGGTCCGGCGCTGACGTCTGGCTTTTACATTTAACATTAACAAAGTGCTTATGATTACATTTTGGGAAAAGGTCTGTCTGTATTTTCAGTAATATGACACTTTTAATTCTACATTCAGAGCTCAGTATCAGAGCTTTAGTGGAGTTGTTATGTAAGGACATGGACTTGTTGGGCTGCATTTCTGTGGTTTGGTGGGTCAGGCTGTACTGTTTAGACATCCACAGACAAAAATAAACACAATCCACCTGTAAGACCGGCTGAGTGACTGTCTCAGGTGACTTAAAGAGGACTGGACTGCTGGTGGCTGAACCCTTCCCTTCTGAGCCTCACCTACAGCAAGCTTCACTGTTAGATTTGATTTAAGAGGAAGTGCTGCCATCTAGTGGCAAAACCAAAAATTACAATTACATGGCATCTTTTTCTGTCTCCTCACTGAAACACCTGAATATCTGAATGTCAGAGAGAGAGAGAGAGAGAGAGAGAACATTCTTCAAAGTTGGCACCTCTAGTTTAGATGCCAGTTTTCTTGGCATTTTCTCAGTCAGCTTTATGAGATAGTCATTGTACTACATTTTCTGCCATTTTTAAAAAAAGAAAAAGCCAACTCATTCACTGCTGTTCTACGCACATAGGAACTGGAACCTTTATTCCACCCATGCAGGCAACACACCACACACATACATGTGCCCAGACCAGTGTGCAGCCCCGTCATCCTCATTGTTCTAGGAGCAGTTAGGGGTCAAGTGCCTTGCACTGCAGCCATCCTGGTGTAGGGTATTGAACCAGTGACCTTTCCTTCCTGAGCCAGCTTCTCTAACCTTTAGGCGGCTCTCAGTACGTCACCATCCAGGTATTAATATGAACAGAATTTACCATTAATATTCAGTTTGAGACACACATATACATTTCGAAATACAAAAAGTGATTGAATGCTTCACAATAATAGTCTTGTCTGCAAAACCAGCAGTAAACACGGTTGTTTATTATAAAGAGTGTCACACAGTGCCAACCCAGAAGTGGCGGAAGTTGCCAGCTTCACACTTGACTCTAGGCTGTATGTTTACAATTCTGAGAAAGGTACAACAACACTGCCAAAAGGCAAACTTGTTTGAGTTCATTTTTAGTGAATGAATGACATATAATTTGAGTAAAGTCCAAAGTATTTTGGTACATGTTGGCATTATTATTGTTAGCATTTCAACAATACTCCCAAAAGCTTGCAAAATGATGACTTGTACAAGAATGGATGTTCCAAACATCCTAACACTAACCCCTAACTCAAGGGCTGTTATTGCAGCTTGTAATGTAGCTCTGATGCTAGCTGGAAGTGGAATTACTCAAAGATAAGACAATAATATCCCAAATGAAGTATGGTGTCAGTCATAGACCTGTGGTATCACATCATGCTGAAGATGTGTAGAAAAAATTAAGTTAAACCTCTAACTGACTGGCTAATCATGCTAATCATGCTAATTTGTAGCATAAACCTCTATTGTGGACATTAACAGTATTAACACTGAATCTAGCCGTGATCCTCCTTTTATAGTCAGAGTGTGGATTTTATGATTTAACACCAGTTTATTTTGACTAGTGTGATGGTGTCATTGCGCACCCTGTCCACCAGAGGGCCTCCTCTCTTACATGTGAAGACATTTTTATTTCTGCCTCAGTTTTCTTATAAACTGAAGGAAAATCGAATTACAGCCTCATTTATTACAGGAACGCCCACACCCATACTTTATCCAATGAGAAGAGGGGGCGTGGTTGGTGTACCCAAATGAAAGAGACAGGACGTGTGTTCTTTTGCACTGACTGCTGGAACAGTAGCAAGCCCATGGGTTGCCAGATTGTGTGAAATTGATACATTCGTTATTAAATAAATAAATTCCATCATACAAAAAACATTAACAGTAAAAAATAATGACAGTATTATTATTATTATTATTATTATTATTATTATTATTATTATTGTTGTTGTTGTTGTTGTTGTTGTTGTTGTTGTTGTTATTATAAGATCCTAACTCATTTTTGTGCAATATGGGTACAAGTAATATTTCACCATTTATTTACTATCTATCTGCTATTTATTCACTTTCAATCCTTGTGCAGTTGTACTGGTCACAACAAACATTTAAGGGGAAACTACATTTCCTCTGATTTCAGCTTCACTTCTTCTTCTTGTTATTATTATTATTATTATTATTATTATTATTATTATTATTATTATTAATACTTATTTTAAAATATAATAGCAGTAACAACAATACATAAAACATAATATTACAATAAATATTTTTATAATCAGTCATTAGGTGGCATCCATCTTTTTTGTTTACTTGTTTTTTAACAGGAGTACACTTAGACAGTTTTATGTACATGTTTAATTAGAGAGACAGATAACAAGTGGCAGGACAGTGGAGAACAATACTAAAGAACTGAAACTGATCTGACCTTTGAGAAAGTAAAACAGATAGTTTGACGTTTTTTTTAGCTTATTTTTACCGAACATTTTACCTTTATGCATATTTTGTATGATTTTTAAAATTGTCACCAAATACAATCTGTATGCCAGCTTTGACTTTCTGTGATTGTTCTCAAGTTTTACTTGCTAGATTTAAACTTCACTATATGTGATGATATATCTTGTCCAATTAAGAAATCTTGAACATACACCTGCCAATTAGATTCAATTCTAACTCATTTGGTAAAAGCCTGTCTTCCTTCTGTGTCCTTCTTAGTAACCATCCATCCATCCATCCATCCATCCATCATCTTCCGCTTATTCGTGTCTGGGTCGCAGGGGTAACAACCCAAACAAAGTAGACCAGGTGTCCCTCTCCCCAGCCACCTCTTCTAGCTCATATGGGAGGATTTCAAGGTACAGTGGTAACCCTACTTACGAGCATCCCTACTAAGGAGTATTCCAGGTAACGAGTCGAGATCTCGGAATATTTTTGTTCTAGGTAACGAGTAAAATTCCAGCTAACGAGTAGCGTAAATTTCTTCAAGTATGCTAAACCGCTAGGGGTGCTGCGGTCGTAGCATCTCCTAGATGCTACCGTAGAAGAAGAGGTCAGTCATTACCTTTGAAAGTGAAAGTGCTAGTGAAAGTGACAAAAAGACAGCAAAAGGTAGTGAACAAGAAAGTTAGATACATTTTACTTTTACTTTTCATATGATAAGTGTAACCATGCCATACACGTACGCCCGTCCTCCTGTCCTCCTTAGCCGCCAGCCTACACAAGCACCGTCGGTCTCCCTCTCTTTAGCGGCCAGCCTACACGAGTGTCGTTGTCGTCAATTTGGTTTAAAAACCCATATAAACACATTATTTACATAATAAAGTATACTGTATATTGGCCAGCTGACACGGATTAATCAGTTTTACATGTATTCTTATGGGGAAAATGCATCCAGCTAACGAGCAAACCAGCTAACGAGCTCGGCTCCTGCATGGATTAAACTCGTTAGTAGGGTTACCACTGTATTCCCAGGCCAGCTGAGAGATATAATCTCTCCAGCATGTCCTTAGTCTTCCCCGGGGTCTCCTCCCAGCTGGACATGCCCAGAACACCTCACAAGGAAGGCGTCCAGAACACATCATAACCAGATGCCCGAACTACCTCAACTGGCTCCACACATTCGTCATCAATCTGAAGAACCCTTTCACCATGCAAACAACCCTTTGGGTTCTTTGTGTGTTCATAGTTCTATATAGGTGGCGTAGTGGTTAGCACGTTCACCTCTCAGCGCTGAGGTCTTGGGTTCGAGTCCCCATCTGAGCGGAGTTTCCATGTTCTCCCCGTATCTGTGAGGGTTTCCTCCCACAGTCCAAAAACATGGAGGTCAGGTGGATTGGGTTCTCTAAATTGACTGTACGTCTGTGTGTGTGTGTGTGTATGAATGTGCGCATGTGTGCACCCAGCGATGGACTGGCGCCTTGTCCTGGGCTTAGTTGAATAGTGTAATGCCCTGCCCTGTGTCCAGTGAGGGGGAAGGGGACTAACCGTGACCCTGATAAGAATTAAGTGGGTGTGATAATGGATGGATGGATGGATGGTTCTATATAGAAGCGTTTTCTTTACTAATAAACCTTTGAAGAACATCTTTTAAGAGTGTAGAACTAGCTTCTCCTTTGGTAATATTAGTGGTTGGTGATCACTGCATTAATGTGTCTTTAAAACAATGCTAATGTAACTTTGGTTGAACCAGTTTTAGTGTACAGTGTATGAGGGGGGCAGCTGTGCTCTGGTGGTTAGGGATTTGGTCTTGTGGCTGGAAGGTTGCCGGTTTGATGCCCGGTCAGGTCATGACTAAAGTACCCTAACCCCCAACTGCTCTCTGCGTGCCATGGGTAGGGCTGCCCACAGCTTCAGGCATATGTTCACACATCCTAGTGTGTGTGTGTGTGTTTTACTGCATGGCTGGGTTAAATATAAAGGTCAAATTCCATTTTGTGCTAATCACATTGGCAAAAAGTTGAATCTAATCTAATCACATGCATTGTGTTGTGATTGAGGGTTGGCTTTGTGGTATTATTGATAAGCCGCATTGATAAGTTTTTCATTATTTTACTTGGCTGTTCTTGTTTCATCTCAGTAAAATGCCCCCTGGCACCACATGAGCTGTAAATAATAACCATGATTCTCTAAAATGTGCATTTAAAGTGTGATATGAAGACATCTAATGAGTGAGCTTATACAGTTGGGGTGGACAGATGAACGTTATTATATTGATTAAATGTCAGACTGTGTTTATCTTGGACCTTTTCTCCTGCCTCAACACTCATTTATAGCTGTTTGGCTATTCTCTGGCTGAGGCTCTGGACAGGTGCATGGCTGTATGCTTGGCTGCACAGCTCAACAAAGCTCAATCAAAATGGATTTACGTAGAGTGTGTGCCAATGCACTTGGCTGTTGTTGCAGCAATGCTCTCAGGGATATCTGCTCCTTTTATGTCTTTAAAATGATCCAAATTGGTAATTTACAAAGAAATATGATAGCAAGTCAGATTAAAAAGGTCCAGACAAGTAATATGGCTACACCAGATCATGTATGCGTACAATTACAGACTAATAGAAAAGACAAGGTAACCACACTGGAACACATGCCCTTAGGTTCAGTCAGGTAAGGTTCAGGGATGCTGCCCTATTTCATCAGGATTGTTGAGAAAATGAGTACAATTGGCATAATTACTTAAAGTTGCGTTTGTAATGCACTTTTCTAATCGTTCAAAACTCTTTATCATAGTCACGGCAACCACCACCAGTGCAATGGCAGCTAGACCTCACCAGAACTCTCACTCAGTTATTAGCTGGACAGACTAAGCCAGTTTTTGAAGATGGAGATGGTTATTAATGGTTATCAGCACCACTTTCCACAGACACACCTTGGAGGTCTCCAATTCCTAACCAGACCCAGACCTGCTTAGCATCAGAGGATTTGCCTGGTTTGCTGTGCAGAACTATGGAACTCTTAATTATACAGTGAAGATGGCTCCAGACTAGCGGTGGATAATCCAGGTCCAGAAAGTAAAAATCCATACCAGGATTTTGCGCCAACTTCATTTGTATCTCTGCTGCAGAATATCTGCAGCAGAACCAACAAGGCAGTTGAAACAAAATCCTGGGGTGGATTTTTACTTTCTGGACCTGGATTACCCACCTCTGCTCCAGACAGAACTAAATTTAGACATCAGTCACCTAAGCCCACAGGCTCAAGCACAATTAAATGACATTGAACAACTTGTGTAAGACTTTGAGCTGCAGCTGTAATGGCTATAGGATTATACTCTAGGCCAACTTTTTAAATTGGGAAAAATAACTATTGTTTTCCATTTCAATAAAATCTGACATTAGATTCTGTATTTAAATGTTATGCTGAGTGTTTACATACCAAATGTAATTCCCACCTTCCCTGCTTTCATGGGCAGTACTGAATCCCTTGGTGTTAACTAGCACCTTTGTATTCCACTGACCTGGAACTCATTTTTCCTAAACCAGATAGACAGGACCTTTAACCTCTTTGCTGTTCCAGTTTTTCTAGCACACTTCTCATATTACTCATGGCTGTTACCTCCATGTTGTTAGCCGTTTTAAAGGCCTTGAAGCTTTCACGGCAAGTTAGGTTCACACTTACAAAGACCCCAGACCTGCTCTGTGTACGCTCTTGTCTTGCAACTGACAGTTTAGAATTTCTTCATGACAGTGTAATATGGACTCAACATTTGTCTACCTGTAAGTGCAATGAGAAGTGTAATTGTACAATGAATATGTCTCGAGAAGGATCTAGATATAGAGGTGCGTAGAATATTCTACATACCTCTCAAGTCTCAAGTACTGGTCCTGAGATTCACACGCTGGGGCCAGATCTTACATTCTCACATTGAACAAATCTCCCACATCACAAGAAAGCTCTGCAGTAATACTCAATATAGGTTATTAGTTTGACTGTGTTTGATTTGCTGCTTATTTTAGCTACAGCCAGATTATCCAATGAGAATCACTGATGGCTAGATTAGCCAGTGAAAAGCACTGATGGCTAGATTAGCCAGTGAAAAGCACTAATGGCTAGATTAGCCAATGAGAAGCACTGATGGCTAGATTAGCCAATGAGAAGCACTGAAGGCAAAATTAGCTAAAGAGAAGCACTGATGGCAAAATTAGTCAAAGAGAAGCACTGATGGCTAGATTAGCCAAAGAGAAGCACTAATGGCTAGATTAGCCAATTAGAAGCACTGATGGCTAGATTAGCCAAAGAGAAGCATTGATGGCTAGATTAGCCAAAGAGAAGCACTGATGGCTAGATTAGCCAATGAGAAGCATTGATGGCTAGATTAGCCAATGAGAAGCACTGATTGATAGATTAGCCAATGAGAAGCACTGATGGCTAGATTAGCCAATGAGAAGCACTGAAGGCAAGATTAGCCAAAGAGAAGCACTGATGGCTAGATTAGCCAATGAGAAGCACCGAAGGCAAGATTAGCCAATGAGAAGCACTAATGGCTAGATTAGCCAATGAGAAGCACTGAAGGCAAAATTAGCTAAAGAGAAGCACTGATGGCAAGATTAGCCAAAGAGAAGCACTGATGGCTAGATTAGCCAATGAGAAGCACTGAAGACAAGATTAGCCAATGAGAAGCACTGATGGCTAGATTAGCCAATGAGAAGCACTGATGGCAAAATTAGTCAAAGAGAAGCACTGATGGCTAGATTAGCCAATGAGAAGCACTGAAGGCAAAATTAGCCAAAGAGAAGCACTGATGGCAAGATTAGCCAATGAGAAGCACTAATGGCTAGATTAGCCAATGAGAAGCACTGATGGCTAGATTAGCCAATAAGAAGCACTAATGGCTAGATTAGCCAATGAGAAGCACTGATGGCAAAATTAGCCAAAGAGAAGCACTGATGGCAAGATTAGCCAATGAGAAGCACTGAAGACAAGATTAGCCAATGAGAAGCACTGATGGCAAAATTAGTCAAAGAGAAGCACTGAAGGCAAGATTAGCCAATGAGAAGCACTAATGGCTAGATTAGCCAATGAGAAGCACTGATGGCAAAATTAGCCAAAGAGAAGCACTGATGGCTAGATTAGCCAATGAGAAGCACTGATGGCTAGATTAGCCCATAAGAAGCACTGATGGCAAGATTAGCCAATGAGAAGCACTGATGGCAAAATTAGCCAAAGAGAAGCACTGATGGCAAGATTAGCCAATGAGAAACACTAATGGCTAGATTAGCCAATGAGAAGCACTGAAGGCAAAATTAGCCAAAGAGAAGCACTGATGGCAAGATTAGCCAATGAGAAGCACTGATGGCTAGATTAGCCAATGAGAAGCACTGATGGCTAGATTAGCCAATGAGAAGCACTAATAGCTAGATTAGCCAATGAGAAGCACTGATGGCTAGATTAGCCAATGAGAAGCACTGATGGCTAGATTAGCCAATGAGAAGCACTAATGGCAAGATTAGCCAAAGAGATGCACTGAAGGCAAAATTAGCCAATGAGAAGCACTGATGGATAGATTAGCCAATGAGAAGCACTGAAGGCAAAATTAGCCAAAGAGAAGCACTGCTGGCAAGATTAGCCAATGAGAAGCACTAATGGCTAGATTAGCCAATGAGAAGCACTGATGGCTAGATTAGCCAATGAGAAGCACTGATGGCTAGATTAGCCAATGAGAAGCACTGATGGCAAGATTAGGCAATGAGAAGTACTGATGGCTAGATTAGCCAATGAGAAGCACTGATGGCTAGATTAGCCAATGACTAGCACTGAAGGCAAAATTAGGCAATGAGAAGCACTGATGGCTAGATCAGCCATTGAGAAGCAATGAGAAGCGCATGCAGATCTATAGAACATTTTTCAGGTTCCCATGATGTTCTATATAGAGCAGGGACCCTGGCAGAGCACATATTGTATGTAGAACTGAGGAACATAGAACCCTGGGAACAAAGCACTTATGTACAGCTTGGGGAGCACTGGACCCTATAATACTCCCAGCCTTTGTTATATAAATCTGGGGAACATAGATACGCTCCCATGAAGCATATATTAAAGCATTAATTGCTGCCCAAATGCTACAGAGGTGAAGACCCTTTTTTGTTTTATTCATTTGGCCGGTGTTACATCTTAACTGTGCAAAATGAATTTGACCAGTGGAGGTCGCCGTTTGACTGCACAATAACAACCTCCTCACAGAGCTTCAGTGAAATATCAAAATGAACTAAAGTAACCTGTGCAAAGTGACTGGCAACCCTTTACCTCAACCAGAAAAGGAAACAAGCTTCAAAAGGTTAGTTTTATTTATTAAAACACATGTTTCTGATTGGTGAATCAAAATTCCAATTATTTTGAGCCTGGCATACATACGGTTATGCAGAAAAAGGAAAGAATTACATCATCAGTCAGAGACTGAGAAAAACAGCGTCCTATTACTAAGGATTGGTATCAGCCAACAACCTGCATACCTCTCAGATGCCATCATTATGTTTTGAATAGCTCTGATTGTTTGAATGCTTTACATACATTCCCTCTTTAAAGGATCTGTATCATAAAAACTGGATTTGATGTTGCAGTGACATATCACTCATATATGGTAAACAGCCTGTTCTGAATGAATTCTCATTGTGATGTCAATAAGGCTAATGCGTGTATGTATTGTTACAGTCAGAACAAAGCCTTGAATCTCGAAGAATTTAACTTCACAGGAGAACTTTTTTAATGGTAGTCAATGTAAAAAGATTTTCAAGTTCAAGTCATTTTGGAGCATTTTTATTGGTCCATTCATCTTGAAGTTGTAAAAGCATTCTGGCTTTTTCAAATGGTGCAAAAAAGTGAAAAATGTCAAAATGGAGATACAAGGTTTTGGTACAACAACAACAACAACAACAATATATTCACTTATTCAGCCTACAGCAGGTCAACTTGTCCATTCACAAGTTACTTCAGACTCAACACACTCTAAAAACATTCTGTCGTTGGGGTTCCTCAGCTTGCCAAAAAGATAAGAACCCTGTAAAGAGCCTCCAGGACACCTTTTGTGAATACTCATGAAAACCCATACAGCTTAATAGAACCTAGGTTCCTGACTGAGCTTCTGGACTCTTAACAGTCTGTCTAAGTTTCTCAAAACCCTGAGAATGTATTTTTAGGTTTGTTGTTAGCAGTGCAGGCCACTGAATTTAAGCAGATATTTATGTTTATCAAATATAATGAGAAGTTGGAAATGGTAGTGCAAACGTTTGACAGTTATTTGGTGCTTAAACCCACACACATTGCATCAGAGAACCTCAGGGAAACAATTAAAAGTCAAAATACTAAAAGTAAAAATAGGATATGGGCATATAGTGGTTAAGCCTTAGCTTGATTGTTGATGCCTGATGGAAGTCATTACTATTTTTACTGCTAAAAAACAGCAGCTAGTTGTGTGAATATGAAGAACTTTTCGAAAGTTTAAAGACTTGAAGATTTGTAACAAGAACCTTGACTTGGTAAAGAACCGTGTAGGTTCTTCAGACCTATAAAAGGTTCTTCACCTGCCATTTAACAGGGACCAAACATGGTGCTTTTGTTGTATTGATCTAATAACCCTGGTTCCTTAATTTGTTTATCAATAAATAAATAAATACATTTTATTAATTAATAATAAATTAATTTTATTACTATTTTTATTCAGATTCCTCTGATTGTATCCATCCATCCAGGTCCTCTTTAACTGTTTCAGCATAACCGTCTTCTCAAGTGAACTGGTTCTTCTTAAAATGTATCCAAAATAAGAGATCTTCAGTTTGATTATTTGGGCTTCTAAGGTGAGCTTTGATTCTGTCCAGGATCCATTTATTTGTTGTCTTTGCTGTCCAAGGTTCTTTCAGAAATCTCCAAGCAGATTCTGTATATGAGCTTTAATATTTCCATCTTCAATAACAGGTCATATACTATGTTAGCTGATGACTGTGTCCTGGTATAATCTTCAGCGCAGACTCCTGACTGCATAGTTATGTATTAAATAATCAGTAATGTGATCACACATCAGATTCCACTCTCAGGACAAAGGGTATTAAGCCATTCTTCAGCACTGAGGTGACACGTTCACACAGTACACAATAATTAAATCTTGTTTTACACAGCTGTTATTTGAACTACCATGTACATGACGTATCCTTAATTTAAAATAACTTAATTTGCTTGTATATTGTACTCTGTAAATAGAAGGCACATTGTCTATATATTCCTTGTCTTTGTACAGTCTGTGTACTGTGTATACTATGTATATTGTTCACTGTATATGGTGTATTGTTTGTAAATTATATGTACATTACCTGTATATGTATATAAAAGTGATACCAGCAGGTGTATAAAAGTAACAATTACCTTGTGTGTATCAACATACTTGGCCAAAAAATATTCAATATGAATTCAGTATATTTAGTTACAACATAACTGCACCAAGACTCCAGGGTTTTTTATGTATTTATTTACTTTTCTACTTAAGTTATGTAATGAAAAGTTACATATATTTACATTTCACCTCATTTCACATTTGAGCTAAATTTATGCAACTATGTATGCTAACTGAATTGTTGACATTAACGACTTAAAAAATGTTTTTTTTTTTTTATTAGCGTGATTAGATTATATCAGCATCACTGACACGGCTCTAACTTGGTTTAGGTCATATCTCTCCAGATGCACTCAGTTTGTTCTCAGTCTTTACCAGTTACTTGTGGTGTTCCTCAGGGTTCTGTTCTAGGCCCTCTCCTTTTTATTTTATTATTATTGTAGTAGTTTAAAATAGTTTTAATAAATTTAAACCATAAGGTAGTAAGAAAAAAATTGCATTTTTCGTTATGGGTTTTGGGATAACAATACTGCACAAATCAAAATAGTGTAACTTTTCTACTATAAGATTCTGGAGTATTTATATATTTAATTATTAAAAATAAGAGAATACACAAAATTTTTTTTAAATCTCAAAATGATGTGAATGTACACATGGGTAACTTTTACTCAAATGTCAAATAAAGTGAACTTTATATGAAGAGAGATAAAAAATTACCAGTATTGTACTTTTTTCTGACAAAGTACATAATACTAGTGCATCTGTAAAAATGTTAATGTTGTGAAAAAGTTCATTTTCAGTCATATTTTATATTTATATGTAAAGTGACATATATCAAGACTTTTTTATTTTATTGTTGATACTATTTTAATAGTAATGTACTCAAACTCTAAATGAAATATTCTTAAAAATAGAAATATGTCACTTTATATGTAACGCTATAAAATATAACTTTTAAAATGAAATTATGAACACCAGTGGGCTTTTTCCACTACATTTTGGATGGGACACTGTATGTTATATAAGGAGATGATGAGAACCTTTCGTACTGAACTTTAATAGTGATAAAATCATGCTTCAGGTGACAGTAGTGGACAAAAAACTGAGCCGACCAATCAAAAGTTGTTCTGAGAGTCCCCGTGTCCAATCAAATCATTCTGGAGGTAATTCTCCCCGCCCCATCCACTCCAGCCAATCAGAAGTGAGAGTGGAACTGTCGCCTCGTTTCCGAAAGCGCACGAGCGAACTTTGTGTTTCAGATACTCTCGCGAGCAGCGGTGACCGTTGACTCCGGACTGAAGGTAAGTGTAGAGAAGACTTTATTTAACGATGTTTAGTCGATTTTAAGTCACTTTAAGTTACTTTTTTTCCGTGAGCGAGTATGTGCTGTGATAGTAATACGTTTATACAGCCTGGAACAGCCTGGAATGCTCTTGTCAGTTTGCGGTGGTTTGTAGTGTTAGTCGTTCTCTCTGTGACAGCCGGTTTATAGGGAAAAGCTGGAAACATTGAGCTGACAGGCTGTTAAAATCTTTTTTGTGGGTGCAAATCGAAAGCAGTTTGGTACATCTGCACATTTAGTTGTAAGACTGACTGTCCGTTACTTAATAACAGAAATCTTACAGCACGTCGGTTGTTCAGGAAGTTCAGAGAGAGTTGGAGGTTGTGTCAGGACTGAGGTGACTGTACCGTTAAAGAGTGAGCGGCAAGGCTGGCCAATCGATCCTGAAATGTCGATTCTCAAGAACCTGATGTTTCTTTAAAAATCGAACCCTCACTTGCCATTGCTGGCTGCTAAACTTTTCGCATTGATTCAGTGTATAAAAACTACAAGAACCCTCACACAATTTAATTTTTAATAAAATGATTCAATTGAAATTTAAATAAATAATTGTATACATGCTTTTTATATTGAATTCTGTTATGAAACTGAGAGGCTTTCCATGTTCTCTCTCTGTCTCCATGGGCTTCCTCCGGGTTCTCAGATTTTCGAGCACAGTCCAAAAACATGGAGATCAAATGAATTGGGAACTCAGAATTGTTCTGGTATGGGTGTGTGTGTGCCCAGCGATGGATCGGCTCTCTATCCAGGCTACAGTTAAATTATCCTGGCTACAGTGTGGTGCCATACCCAGCACCCAAACCAGGAGTAAGGGGACTCTCCATGACCCTGACCACCAGGATTAAGTGGTTAAGAAGATGGAAAGATTAATTGCTATGAGATTGGATGGAAAAATAGATATTCCCCATCCCTAGTGAGGAGACTTTTCCCACAGATTATTCATCACTCTAACCCTTGTCTAACCCTTATTGAAGAATAACTTGGCCAGTTTTCCATGTACATATTGGATAATAATTCTTAAACTCAAATAAAAATAGTTCTGGTAGTCCTCTTTGTCAGAATCCTGAAGAGTATGTTTTCAGTACTTTTAATTAGGGAACATAATTGTATCAGATTGTGTTGTAATTAGGGTTGTCATGATAGCATAATGTTGACTTTGATACCGATACCAAGCGTAGCATCATGATACTCAGCATCAAATCCGTACTCTGACTGTAACCAGATTGGACACTTTAAGAACAGTGTTTTATAAAGATGCATGGGGACTGAGTTATTCAGTGTCCATTTTGCTGGACGTTTGAAATAAAGAACATGACATCTGCAGTATTTAGAAAAATGTTACCATTCTTATTTATTTACATTTCTTATTCTGACCCCTACTGAAAACATTTCCCAATATAATGATGGAAATCAAACATATGTAAATATATCTCTTTCATAGCAACACTCAGTATGATGATTTCAAATGTCCAGATAGCTGGACACAATTTTCAGTCTAAAAACGTTTACTTGAGCCATTTCTGTGGCTTTTTTCAAGAAGCTAAAAATGCTTCAGTGTCTTGGACCAACCAGTAGAAAGCTTGTGAAGGAACACATAAAAGTGGGTGTAACAGTGCAAAACCTGCTGTTGAGCTATAAAACCACAAAAATGGCCAGTAAACTTGATAGAATGAGGATTTATAAATAAAAAAAGCTCACCATTGTTTTTAATGGCAAAAGTTTATTTGAAAGAACACACACACTTCCATTTTTTTGCAGTTTATTTAACATCTCTGTTCTTTGTAATCCATACATAACTTGTCAGTTGTAAGCAAAATACAGTGTTGAATTGGTGCAATGTATTTGTATTAGAAAGTAATGAATGTTGGAGCATAGAATTGATTTCCAAATATGAGTATTTACATTTCAATACCTTCAATTCTTGATTAAACTCTCATTGACACCACTCACACTGTCCTGCATTCAGACTTGTACAGGTATTTTACTATTTAAAAATGTCAAGTTAAAGGTACAAATCTGCTCTTTTCTCCAGGAAAAAAATAATGTAGTGTACTTTTAATACACACAATTGAAACTTTATGAATCTATTTACATTTTTGCTGGACTAAACTGGGCCTGTGTCAGAGCTTAAAAGGTTAAAATACTTACAAGAGTTGCTAGGGAAGTCAGGCTTGTCCCAAACTGGACTAAAGTTATGTGGGCATCCAGTATAACCAGTTGTGTTAAGTCTGTGAAGCCAGTACAAGCAAAATTGACCCTGTAAAAGCTGAATAATTATGAATTCTTAATAATTGTAGACAGTAAAGAGTTGCATTTACTCATGTACTCAAATACAATTTTGATATGCACTTTCTTGAGTATTTTTAAATGTGAATGCTTTAATTTGTCCAGTACATGTGACAACAATTAATGTTTTTCCTCAGTCAGCTGTTAGTTACTTTTGTATGGGTCTATTTTTGTTATGTTATCTTAATAATAATAATAATAATAATAATAATAATAATAATAATACATTGGATTTATAATGCCGTTTTCATTTGTAGCAAATCTCAAAGTGCTCACAGTATTAAAAAACAAAACAAAAATACAATTAAAAATAAAATGGCAACCTTGGGATTGGGATGTCTTGGGAACATTCTTTTTTTTTTTTTACTAAAACAATCCCAAATAGAGGAAAATGTCTTCCATTTTTCTACAAGTACCTTTGCTACGTTTCATAATAGTTTTCGAAGTAATACTTGCAATTCACCTTAAGTTGATTTTTGTTTATACAGAGTATCGCCAACATAACTGATGTTTAAATTGACTAGTTTAGATTTACCTTCACTTAAATTAAAATAATAAAAATGGTTGTTTTGTGCTTTAATCTTGATAAGCTTTAGTAATCTGGAATAGTGAGTGGATGCTGTTTTTAGTGCAGCAGCTTATTAGCAGATTGGTGTTGCAGGTTTAGTGTACGGCTCTAAATAAAGAAAACATGGTTAAATATGGCTAAGATCTACTATGCTAATAGTTTGGTATGTAATATAATAATATAATAATATAATCATTTAGATTTTCATTTTACACCGCAGTGATGAGTAGATGGTATGTAGTCAAAATAAGAGACTTGGAATTTGCCCACAAGGACATCAGTGAGTGTCAACCAGGTGTTCCTCCAACATCCCCCACTTTATAAACCCATGCAAAAAAGTTCTTAAAGCTGATCTGAGGATGAGCTTTAAACTGTTGGGCAAGCTGAGTTCATTTGAATGATCTGTGGTAGAAAACCCAAATAACTTGGTTATAAAGAATGACATACTGATTGCATCTTTTATCTGAAATCTAAACTCAGTGTTACAACGAACTCTGGTGTATTTATTTCACAGATGTTTTGACGGTATCCTGCTGTGGGGGAAAACCCTCCATGGCTTATCGAGCTTGGTAGAAAGCCTGCGTTTTAATATGTTTTTGGGTCAACACAATAGTTTCGCTGTGCAGGGGTCATGTGTGGTCTCGTGTGCAGACCAGAGCTGGTAAACATTAATCAGTGACGTGATTACACATGGAGCAGAAAGTCCAACCCAGATAAAATGACCATGTGCTCTATTCACTGGAACACATGATTCATAAATATATGCAAATAATTCTGGAACCTCTTCTCATTTGCAGTGATTTAGTTCTCCACAATTTGCATTACTCTTCTCGTGTGGAATCAGGTAATTCCAGCACAACATTAGCAACTTTCCAGAAACTGTGTGCCAGCTGTCCATAACCTACTGTGCTTGGCAGATTTGTATTCTTGGCTTCGTCCTTAGACCAGGACTTGGGGTTGGTTATTATGACCATTACCATTTCCCTTCCCACCTGAAGAAATGTAGCTGTTGTTCCCTTTAGACCTCAGAACTTGTGAATTTTCCAGGGCGTGCCTTTGGCACTATTTCTACCCTCTGCTCAGCAGAAACGGATTGTAGATGACAGAAGAATGCACATTATTGTCCTTTGTGACAAGCAGATAAAAGCTTTATTTGGATGGGATTAATTGAATGAATGAATGAACGTTACACTAATATAGCGCCTTTCGGCAGCCAATTGCGGCACAGCGTACTCTCAACCGGAAGTGACCATCCACCTGAAGGACGGCATCGAGCACTAGGTCATCACCCAGGACAGAGTGCCAAACATATCTGGGCATACATAAATACACATTCATACACACCAGGGTTATTTTTAGAGTAGCCAATTCACCTGATCTCCATGTTTTTGGACTGTGGGAGGAAACCGGAGACCCCGGAGGAAACCCACGCGGACACGGGGAGAACATGGAAACTCCGCTCAGATGTGGACTCGAACCCAAGACCTCAGCGCTGAGAGGCGAACGTGCTAACCACTAAGCCACCGTGCCGCCCAATTGAACATGGGGTGCTGCGGCAATTTCTTCTTCAACAGATGCATTTTTATTTCTGGCCAGTTCAGCCATCATGGTGTTTACCCTCATCCCCTGATAAACTTACAGGCTTTATCTACAGACATATCTACTGTTTTCTCCTGGCTCAACTCTCATCTGATAATTGTAGTCCTGTCTAGAAGTAAATCTGAGATTGTCCAGGCACAAGTCACCTCAGAAAGATTTCTGACAGCTGCTAGTTGGTGACTCTTGGCACAGATAATAACCAGAGACCATCCTTTGGAAGATAATTATACAGGTTGTATAAAACACATGTGCTTTACTGCAAAGCTATTAGCTATCTCCATTTGTAAAATCATTCTCCATGCCTACTGCATGTCAACACTGATGAATGGTCAATCTTCTCTGTCTAAACCCGAGATGGAGCTTTCTTATCACACTTGTTTGTTTCTCTCCATTGTTTTAAGTGATTTAACTCAAAAGCTGCATTCCCGAGATAATACCTTTGGTCATGTTTCAGCATATGCTTTAGCCTCAATTGTGGGACTATGTTAAGCCACTTAGCTTTCCTCTTCTCTAATTGCATGTGGCTTCTTGTATGGGAGGTGTTCTCAGAGGCTTGGTGCTTATCGTGTCTCTATCTCGCTCTGAAAAGCCCACAGAGCACCAACAGTCCTAATCTACATTAGATCAACAGAGGAGAAACCAGGTTGGATAATTAGTAAGCTTTTGTTTCTGCGGCAAACCCGCGGCATGTGGCTGCAGGCTTTGGAAAATAGTTTAATTCATTTAGCTTATTCTCAAAGAAAGCCACTTTGGTATGACTCCACCCTTCCAGGAAGAGCTGTGACAAAAGAATCCACTGTATGAGGAACCATGGTTTTCTCATAAACCACAAGGTCAGCTCATGATCCCCTGACATGGTGAACAGAGAAGATAAACAATGAGATTAATGGATATTGGTTTATGTTTATGTGCTGTTAGTTCAATGCTGCTATATTATATGTTATAATTAGAGGTGAGAGATGAGATTTTAGCATTAAAGTAGGTTGGTTGTCGATTGCTTGACACAAGCTCTTTTTTTAGGGATGTCCTGATCACGTTTTTTCTGTTCCCGATCCGATCCGAGTCAGTAATTTTTTAGTGTCTCCCGATACCAAGTCTCTATTTTCTAGATAAGAAGTAGATAATACTAGTATAATAGATAGTACTAGATAATAGTATATCTGTGATATGAAGAGTTTTAATGCATATTTTAGCGTTTAGTGTATATAGCTG